>CALYLW010001747.1:0-97022 GCA_944989445.1 Ampullaceana balthica
CAGTGCGGGATTACCGGGGAGCCCGTGGGGGGCGCGGGGGGGGGCAGCGGCTGTGGACGGGACGGGGTCCTGAGACTGCGTGCTCCATTTTTAGGCGCTGGCCTCGAGGTACGCACGTCCACCTCACAATGTCCCGGGCACACTCCTATGAGACAAGGTGCTGCGGTTAAGGTGACAAGATATAAGCCGTGCCCCGGTTAGGCTTGTGTGGGGGGCGCGCCTATATGTGGAGTAGTGTGGGGCGTTGTGTATGATGCGCCTGAGGTGCCGTCTGGTACAAAACTGAGTGGTCGGTGTTTTATACCGTATCAGTTACGGGTCCGGGGGTCTGCTTGCGTGCACACCCGTGATGCCGGCACCCTGGTGGCGCACTATATTCGGGGGCAGCTGCAGGGATAATCCTACGGGCTCGGGTCGCGAGCGAGCTCTGTGAAATTTTGCAGGCTGTTGGGTCGTACTTTGGTTATTTTACATTAGGAGGGTGGGGTTACCAGAACTTTGTCAGATCACGATCGACCGGGTACCGTAATGAATATTTATTAATTATAATAAATTTTTTTATTCTTCCAAAACCCCCCCCCCCCCCCCCCCCCCCCCCCCCCCCCTACACCCCTCCCCCCCCCCCCCCCCCCCCCCCCCCCCCACCCCCTTGTGTGGGGGGGCTGCGATGTTGGGGCAGGGAGGCCGAGGGGAGCAGGCTAGTTTTTGAGGATGGAGAGCGTCGCGGGGCGTATGTGAGGGTCAAAACTGGCGGTCGCGCATTGATTGGGGCTGGGCAGGGGTGGCGTTTCGCGGGGGTGTACATCTGTGGCCGGAGCGGTGCGCGTATATATGGTAAACTGGGTAGGGTGTACGACTACATCGGCAAGGGGGTAGGTGGGGAGTGGCGCGGCGCGGCGGCAGGACTTGGATACTAGTATGGTGAGGGTAGTCTCGGGTCTGATAAAGTGGTAGAGGCTATATAATATTCTGGGGGGGGTTTGATAAGGGTGTGTTTTGTGTTGGGGCCTACTGTTAGTGTGTCCATAATTGTAGCAAGAATATACTTGATATGGTATTGATACTCGACAGGCAGGGGGCGGATCGTGTCGGAGGCATATCGCTAGAGGGAAATGGGACTTTGAAGCAGCGGGCTATGTAGAATGTGTATGGTATTGGTGCGGAGGAGAGGGTACTCTCGGGTGCGGGGGTGTGGGGGCGGATGTATTGGAGCACGGTTGGATTGGGGCGGATACGGGGGTGATTAGTTAGTGTATGGGGAGGAAGGGTGGGATAGTTAGGGGATATGTGGGAGGGGAGATATATATATTCGGAGAGGGGAGATGACTCGGGTAGGTGGGACGTATATGGTGCAGGTTGTGGAGGGGGGTGGGCTTCCTGATCTGGGTAGAGCTTATGGTAGGCTTTATATGCTGGAGGGGTGGCTAAGTGGGTGAGGCCTGCGGATTCGTGTGTGTGTGGGTAATTGTTCTTAGAAAACCCTACCTTTTTTTTGCCTATTAAAATATTAGTAAGCATTACGATGGTATACATTGTAGCATAGCGACTGTTATGTTGAATAAAATTAGTATAAATAGGTACATCATATGCATATGACAAAAATATCCTTGTAAATATTTACGATCAATTTACGTTAAAAATTTTATTGGGTCGGGCAGTTAAATGTGTTTGCCAGCCGGCGGGCGCGACCATCAAGGTCGCACTTCGTAGTCTTGAACTGTTATTGTTAAGAGGCAAGTGGACAGGTAGGCTAGCGGGCGTTAGAAGAATACTTGAGCAGCTTTGACAGATGTTGTGTTGTTGCATTTTTTTAAGCGTCGTCCTTTGGGCGGGGCGATTATATCCCTATTTCCTAGTCGTAGCTCGCGCGGGGCGGAGCCGAACGCCGGTGTGGGGGGTGGGGGTGGGTGTAGAGTAGAGCGGGGGGGGGGGTATGCAAAAAAGATGCATCTGTAATAGAGGGAGCGCGTGGGGGTTTGAGGCGACAAGGGTGGGGCGGTATACATATCAGGGGCAGGTAGGTATGACTATGCCTCAAGCGGGGGCGATGGTGGGTTAGGCCGCGGTGGGGAGCGGCCAGTTGCCCCAGCTAGGTGGCAGCACCTCCGTGGGTGGTTGTCTTGGGGGAGCGGGGGAAGGGGGGGGACGGACTTCTGTAAGCTGTGGTGGCGTGCGCATAAGCGGATTGGGGGCTCCAGTGATCTTTATGCGTGTTCCTTATTGGACGGTGTGGGGGGCACCTTACGCCCCCGGAGAGTGAGACCGGGAGGGAGGGCACCCCCGGGGAGTCCAGTAGTTGGGATGGCGTGGTCTAGGGAGCGGCCCACGGCGAGGGTCAACCCGCACTTTGGTTCGTATTGGTGGTGCGTCCGGAGCGGGGGGTTAGATATAAGGTTACCGGTGTATCACTCGTTTTTGCGGCGATGTGGAGTAAAGGGGTTTTGTGCTCGCTGGCGTTCTTATGTGGGCGTCGGGCGCAGGTGGCTCCTCGTATTAAGGACTGGGTGGTTGTAGAGCACGCGGGAGCTGTAGTCGGTGGGGGGGGGGGTGGGGGGAGGGCGGTGGGGGGGGGGTCTAGGGGGGAGGGTTGGGGTGTTATGCGTGGTGGGTGGAGGCGGACTGGATGCTAGTGAGTGCAGAGGGTGTGGGATGCGCGGGGGGGAGGGGGGGGGAGTGCGCCGGGGTGGGTTAGGGATTCGGATGTGCCGTTTGCGGGAGCGGGGCCGTCTACCCGTGGGGTGTTTATAGTTAAGCTGCGACCGAGCGTCGCCGTAGCCGCATTCTAGCGAGGGCGCCTTGACATGCCCGGCGCGGGGTTGAGAGTCGGCGTGTTTGTGGTTCCTACGGTTTTGGGGGGGGGCCGTATTGGCGAGGGGCGCGGGAGTGCCCGTACTGGCGGTACGGGGCGGGCGGGTGGGTCTTGCGCGCGTTCGTCGCCAGTCTCGGTTTTGGGACGGGCGTCCCCCTGTACACTTTATATTTTGATTATATTATATAAGCTGCAGGTGAGAAGTACAGCGGGGCTGTTCGATAGAAAAGGGTGCCTTGTGCGGGGGGAGTTGGACGGCAGTTTTGGGGTGGGTGGTGGAGATGAGGGGGGTGAATAGGAGCGTTGCGTGGGTTGCCGTGGGCTGGGGGGCATTTCAGGAGTTTCTGCGGCCGGGTGCTGGGGTGTGGGCGAGTTTTTAGACAGGCCCGTGGGTGGGGGTCGTGAGGGGGTGATTTTGATCGAGGTCCATCGGAGCGTTCGGAGGGGGGGTCGGGACGGCGGCGGTGGGCTCGGGGTGTTTGTCCAACATAGGAGGGGGGATCGAGGGTCGCTGGCGAGGGGTGAGGTGGCGGGGGGGCGTTTTTGAGGGGGAGGGGGTCGTTGTCGTATCTTGTTGGCTCTGTGGGCTGGTGTTGGGTGGTTTGGTGGGGGGGGGTGGTGCGTGGGGGGTGGGACGAGTGCCTATGGCGTGGGGTAGGGGGCTTTTATGGGGGTTTGTTGTGTGTTCTTCGAGACGGTTTCTGGTGGAACTTCGCAGGAGGGGGGGGGGTGGGAGGGGGCGGTGTGCGGGGCGGTGGGGGGGTGGGGTTTGACTTGTTCTTGTTCTTGGTTCAATTTTTAGTTCTGGTGGTTGGTGGCCCCACCCACCCCCCTTGGGTGGTTTGTAGGGTAGGTGGGTAGATGCCCGGGATTTGTGGGGGTGTGGGGTATCTGTGGTGCGGGTGGGGGGGGGGAGACTATGTTTTTTTTGGGTGTTTTTGGTACTTGGGGGGGGTGATGGAAATTGGTAGGGAGGCTTTCATTGGACGGTGTGGTGTCCTTCGGGGAGGGGCAATGTCACTTGGGGGGTGTTAAGATGGGGGGGGCGTTCGGGGGGGGCGGTGGTTGCACTTTTATATGTAATCAGTTTGCTATTTATGGAGCTAGATGGGCGCGCGAGGGGGCGCTGCGGTCTGGTGACCCGCGGGAAGGTGCTGGTCCGGTCTCGACGAAAGAAGCTCTTACCAGGCGTACCCCCTCCCCCCCGCCGTAGGGGTTATGGGTGTGGAGTGGTGGCTTGTGGTGTACGCGTGTGTCGTTGGGGGTCCAGGTATGAATTCCGGCGTGTTATCTGGGGTCAGCAGTGCGGTTGGCCTCCAGATACGACTCGGGGAAGGGGGGGGGTGATCTAGTTGAGTATACATTTTAGCAAGGGCTTGGCTAATTGTACATGGACAAACTATTACAGTTGCATAATAAAAAAATATTAAATAAACCTTAATCAATAATTATACAAGTTTTTTGACTGATAAAGCGTGTATTTGTACCAGAGGACTGTCCGTAAATTAGGGGCATGGGGAGTGACGCATGCGCAAAGACCATAGTCCTCTTTTTTGTCTTTTGGGGCAGGGGGGGGGTGCGGACGGCCTAGGGTGGGATCACGTCGGGGGGTGGGTGGGCGGGGGGACTGCGTCGGGGTGGGGGGAGTGCGTCGGGGCCGAGGTAGCGCGGTATAATCTTATGCGTAGGGTGTAGCCCGTGTCAAATCCCCGATTGTAGCTTCCCCGTGGCGTTTGGGGGGAATGGATAGCGCCAATGTCCTCCCCCGTGCACTCCGTCGCTGTGTGTTGAGTGCTTGGCAGCTTGTGGTAGGATGGGGGTGTGGTTTTTTTTTTGTTGGGATCATTGCGTGTGCGTTTGGGTTTTTTCTCGTTTTGCGGGTTTTTTGCCAACGGGGGTGACGACGCGTCGGTCCCAGAACTGCCTGCACTCGCTCTAGTCCGGTCCCTGGGTTATTGACGGGGCGGCTCCGGGCGGGTATCGTTTGGGTGTGGCTCGCTCCGATGCCGCAGTGCGGCCCGCTGAGACTGCAAGGGTCACGCCCTTGCGATGACCGAGTTGTGCGGGGGGAGGTGGTCACCCGGGCGCGGGGTTGGTTGGCGCGCCTCTTGCAGCCGCCTCCTCTCTGACCCAGGGAGGTGGGGGGGTGGGGGGGGATTTATTAGAGTTAAAGGGATGTTTCACAATTAACGTGTTCTTCTATTAATTAGATGTCGGGGGAGTTAAAGCGGATAAAGCCGTTGGGGTCCGAAAGGATGTGAATGGGAGTGTTGAGTACTGGAAGGGCGGGAAATCGAGCGTGTGTTTGTCGCTATTAATACCCAGATAACCGGCACAGGGGAAACAGACATAAAACGATCGTATACTTGCAAGTAAGGGTGGGGGAGGGCAGGGACCATGCGGTGGGTGAAAAGTGATGTGGTTAAAGGTTCTATTGCATTTGTTTTAAGGGTTATCCAGGGGGTGAGGAGGGGATAAGTTGGGGGGACAAAGTTGAGAACAGTAATCCGGATTTTTCACTGGGTTTATAAAGTTATATAAGTTCAGAAAGGTAGTTAAGCATGAGAAGCCTCTGTCGCCTTGTTTTTCTGTCAAAGCTCTGAGATGGAGCGTATTGTAGGAAGGTTGGGGATAAAACGTGTGTGGGTGTATGGTTACGTGCACTTCCGGGGGGGTGGGGGGGCATTATCCTTGCAAACGTGGAAGTTTTTAAAGCATGGATAGGTCGGGATAGCCTATGTGATTTTAAGTGCCGGCTTTTGTTTTGTGTGGGAATGGGGACCACCGTTGATCGCTGGAGAATTGGGAAATAGATCCCCAGGGGGGGGGGGGGGGGGGGGGATATAGGGGGGGCCTTAGATGACTGCAGTAGTGTGAGCGCTTGGTTACGTTGGTTGACTGGTGGGGCTTGCGAGAAGGGGGCTGGGGACTTTGTGTGGTTGTTTGGTTGGGGTTTTGGTTTGGTCGGAAGTTCGGGCCGGACGGTCCCGGGCTGCCGGGGGGGCTCATCCGCCGTTGGACGGGGTCGTGCGGGGCGATGCAGGAGGTGATGGGTAAGGTTTTCTCGCGCGAAGATCAATCCGGATTTACAGTTCGGGTTCGGCTTGGACAAATTAGTGATTAGATTTTTTATTCTATTTCTGTTTTTTACTTTTTTATGGCTGTGTAGGGTGTCGGGAGTGGGGCTTTCGGTTTGGGGGTTGGTTTTGGTTGTCGATTGGGGGCGACGTTTGACGAAGTTTCACTGGTTGTTTTGTTTTTTTTTACTTTTTTTTTTTTTTGTCGGGGGGTAGTTTTTTTTTTTTTTTGATGGTGGGATTTTGGGGCTGTTGTGGGGGTGTGGTGGGTGGTCGCAGGGAGGGAATTGCGAGTGCGGGGGGAAGGTTTCGGGGCGAAGCGTGTGGCGGGGTGGGCGACGCCGGGGCGGCGTTGGGGGGCCGAGAGTGGGTCGAGCTAGGGCAGCTGTGGGGCGAGGGCGGGCGACGGCTGTCGGGGTTGATGCTTTGTTGGCGGGGGGGCGCCGGGGGGCCTGTCTTGTGTGGTAGGTGTGGGGGGGGCGGGGGGGGGGCCGGTAGGGGCGGCCGGGGTGGGGGGGGTGCTGTGAGGCATTGGTGGTCTTGGTTGAGTTGCTAGGCCTGAGAGGGTCCGAGGGGGGGTTGATCGGGCACGCGGCTTAGTATTGAGTTTAGGGGGCCGCTTGAGGTGCGGCCTGTGGGGGTGTGGGATGACAAGCACTGCGGGGCGTGCGGCGTTGAGCCGGGACTCGGGCCTGCGTGCACTCAGGGCGTGCACAGAGGCGTCGGGGGTATTTGTATTGCGTTTTTTGCGTTTTTTGGGGGGGGGTGGAAGTGGTGATACGTGGGGGGGTGGTGGGGGGGGGGGTGGTGGGAGGGGGGGGGTGGGGGGGGGGGGGGGGGGGGGGGGGAGGGGGGGGGGTGTGGGGGGTGGGGGGGGGGGGGGGTGGGGGGGGGGGGGGGGTGGGGGGGGGGGTGGGGGGGTGGGGGGGGGGGGGGTGGGGGGGTGGGGTTGGGGGGGGGGGGGGGGGGTGGGGGGGGGGGGGGGGGGTGGGTGGGGGGGGTGGGTGGGGGGGGTGGGGGGGGGTGTTTTGGGGGGGTGGGGGGGGGGGTGGCGGCTGGGGGGGGGGGGGGGGGGGGGGGGGGGGGGTTGGGGGGGGTGGGGGTTGGGGGGGGGGGGTGTTGGGGGGGGGGGGGTGGGGGGGGGGGGGGGGTAGTGGGTGGGGGGGGGGGGGTGGGGGGGGGTGGGTGGGGGGGGGGTGGGGGGGGTGGGGGGTGGGGGGGGTGGGTGTGCGTGCGGCGTGGGGTGGGGTGATGTGTGGTTGCTGCTCGTGTGGGTTGTTGTGGGGGGTGGTGCTGCGTTGTGGAGATTGGGGAGTTGCGGGAGTGTGATGTGTGTGTGGGGTGTGTTTTTTGTTGCGAGGTTGTGGGTTGGGGCGTCGTGTCGTTTGGGGCGGTTGGTGTGAGGGTGCTGGTGTGGGGTGGGAGGGGTGTTGTGCGTGTGTGGGGGAGTGCGGGTGTGCGTGTGTGTGTGGCGGTGTTGATGGGTGTGTGTTGGTGAGGGTGTGTGTGGGTGTGTATGGGTGGGTGTGGGGTGTAGGTAGTTGACGGGTTGTGTGGGTGTTTGCGGGTTGTGTGTCGTCGTGTGCGGGTGTTGTTCTGCTTTTGGTCTGCAGTGCGGAGTGGGGCCGGGCCGGTGTGGGGGGGGGGGGATATTCGGGATAGGGAGGGGCGGTTTGGGGGGGGGGAAGGTGGGGGGGGAGGGGGGGCGGGGGGGTTCGTTTTTTCTTTTCTTGTTCTGTAGTTTTTCATATGTGGGGGTGTGGGGGGGTGTGGGGGTTTTTTTGGGGGGGGTTTTTTTTTTTGTTTTTTTTCTTTTTTTTATGAGTATTTTCTTTTTTTTGGGGGGGGGAGGTTTTTTATTTTTGTTTGGTGGGGGGGAGCGGGGGGGGCGGGGGTGGTTTTGTTTGGGGGTTTTTGTTGGGGGGGGGTTTTTGGGTTTTTTGTTTTTATGTGGGTGGGCGGTGTTCGACGCCGTTTTCTGTTTTGTTGAGTCTAGTTTTGATTGTTTGTTTGGTTTATATTGTCGGTGCTAGCATGCTTTACTGGTATCCGTTCGGTTTCTTTTTTTGGTGAGGGTTGGGTTATCTTTTTCGTCTGAGTTGCAGTTATTCGTTTTGTTTGGTAACCTTGTTTTTTGGGGAGTGAATATACCAGTTTTTCTTCTTTTCTTGCTATATTTTTGTAGTATGGTATATAGTTATTGTTGTGTTATGTTGTAAATAGTCTATGTATTGGGTTTTGGTTTTTATGGGAAAGAAAGCCATTTTTGTGCTTTGACCTGGTGTTGTTTTTACCGAGTAGGGGGGTTGTCCTAGGGGGGTCCCCGTGGGCAGCTGATTGCCCGGTACACGCGCTGGGTGGGCCCGCCTGCGACGCAGGATGGGGGGCGGCCCGGGCAGTGTCAGGCCGTACTCGCGGGTATAGCGCTAATAGACCACTTAGACGTAGGAAGTTGATTCCGCGCTTTTATCTGCGCAAGCTAGTTGGATGGGGGGGGAAATTTGCTGGTGGTGGGGCGTTGAGGTGATTTTTGGATATCGGGTGCGTCCGGTCGCTGGGTGTGGGGCGGCGGGGTGGTTCCTCTGGTTTGGGTCGGGGTATCCAACGCATTAACCTTCGGGAGGGTGATATTCATCGTTATGTGAACCCTTTTCTGGCTAGGTCTTTGATGCCATCGACGAGTATGGGCTGGGGTGGTCTGTCAATGTAATCCTTTTTCGGTAAAAACTCATGGTGAAATAGATAAGGAGAATAGAAGGGCGTATGGCTCATAAGAATTGTTATCTTTTGGTGGGATTTGGGTGGGGGTTTGTGGTTATGCTCTGGCAGGTTGGATTTCTGGGTTATATGCGTTTGTAGATGGTGTGGTGGTACTTTCTTGGTAGCATTGGCGGGATTGTCCCCTCGAATTGCGGGGCAGGTGCATTGCGCTACGATGGTGGGGGGGCGGCGCGCGCTCGAACGTCTAGATCATGGGGCCTTGCGGCCTGTGACGGGGGTGGGGGGCCCGGGTACAAGGGCAGGTCGGGTGCGGGTGCGGCGTCGGAGGAGCGGCGGGGTGGGGTGGGGCGGGTAAACACGCTGTGGGTGTAGTCGGGCCTGACGTGCAGTGTGCTGGTGTTGGGTTTGTTTATTGGTGGGGGCGGGCTCCCCCGCTGTTTGATGCCATGGCCAGCCAGTGTGGTAACGTGGTGGGTTCTGACAGGGGGTTCCCAACTGTGTTCGGGCGTAGTTGGTTGTTGTCGGGGCGTTATGGATGGGGTGTAAGGGGGGGTAGTTTGGTGGTTTCTGGTTGCGCTGTTGGGTGTGTTGCGCGGAGGTGGTGTGGATGTTAGCCCCGCCCTTCCCTCGCGCGGCCGTATATGTAATACCTACCCGGCCCCTGTCCCGTTTTTTGGGTGCGTGGTGTCTGGCTTCTTGGGGTTATGGTTCTCGACGTGATGCCCTGGGGTCGTGGGAGGCGCCGGGCCGTTTGATCACGCGGGGAGTGAGTCGCATGGATTCGCAGTTATCGCTTTCCGGGGGACTTTTTTCGCGAAAATGTGGGGGTGGTTTCGGTGGCGGAGTGGCTGGTTATGGGGTGGCTCGGAGGGGGTGGTCGGGTGTGTACACCGCCACCCTTTAACGGGGAAATACATTCAATATACTACTTGTTTTGTTGGCGCGTGCTCCCGCTCACGGCTCGATCGCTGTCACGAATTTAGGGGGCGGCTGGACCAGATATATCATGGGTGGCGGCGGGTTTGTTTTATTGCTTTTGTGGTTGTGGTTTTGGGTTCACTGGATGGGAGTGAGTACTTAGCAGGGACAGGGGGGGTTTGGGGGTTTTTTTTTGGGGGGGTTGTGGGGGGGGGGGGGGGGTGGGGGTTTGGGTCGGGTTCGGGTGGGCGGTTTTTTTTTTTTGTGTTTTTATTTGGTTTGTTGGTGGGGGCGTTTTTTTATTCTTATTGGGGGTATAGGTGGAGGGCCAGTGGTCGAGCCTGGTATCCGCCTGGTGGTGGTACCTGTGGTGGGTGGGCGGGGGGGGCTGCGGCCCCGGTGCGGTGGGGGGGGGAGGGGGTTTACTCGGTTCCGTTTTAGGTTCCATGGGGGGCTGGTGGGGGGACTCACAGTGTGGTGCGGAAGCTACGCCCAGCGGACTAGGGGCGTTTGGGGGGGGGATGGGTGGTTTTTTATATGGGATTATTGGGGGGTGGGTTGACCTGTGGGTAAGGTCTGGGATGTTCCCTGGACGGCTGGTTGTTGGGGGGGGGGAGGGATGCATGGGGTCCCCTCAAGGGTGTGTTCGGGCATCAGGAGTTGCAACACTGGTGCGGTGGAGGGGGGGTATTATGTGAGTGGTTCTCTGGCAGGTCCATCTTTCATGTGTTCGGCGGAGGGGAGGTGGGAGGTGAGTTAGGTGGGGGGTCGGGTGTCTGGGGTTGGGGGTATGGGGTCTAGTTGGAGGTTGGTAAGTGTGGGGTTTCGGAGGTTTGACACTTTGTGTGGTGGTTTTGTGGTTGTTATGTTTATGGGTATGTGTGTGGAGTGTAGGTATGTTATACGAGCGTATAGTGTCGTGTGGTGTTGGTTTATTTGGTAGAGGGTGGGGTTGGGGGGGGGTTGGGGTTTTTGATATGTTTAAGTTTGTTATTTAAGATTGTTTTGTGTTTTTACTGTGTTTTGGCTGTCTTTGTTCGCTGAGTTGCTCTCTATGTCTTTAGTTTTCGGGCCGGGGAGCGGGAGCGTGTGGAGGGCGGTGCGGTTCGGCGTGCCGGGGGGCTCGGCTGGTGTTTTGGTTCGTGTGGGGAGGTTTGTTGTTTTTGTTTTTGTGGATAGGTTTGGTTTGGGGTAATATTGATTTGTTAGTCTGTATTGGTTGGGTGGGCACTTTAGTGATATATAGTGTAGAACAGATGGTTGAAAAGTGAAGTTGGGCACGGGTGGGGTGCTGCCTATGGCGCGGATGCGGCGGGAGGTCCTGCGTTTATCGCGCCGGTTAGTTGGTGGGGTGGGTCTGTTGGGTTGAGTGGTATCACTTGTGGTGGGGTGGGGGACGTGTGGGGCGGATTTGGGGTGGTTTTATTGTGCTGGTGTATGGGGTTGGGACTGTTCTATGGATTTGGGATGTGTAGAATGTTAGGGTGTGGGAGAGGTAATAATGTGATTGATATGGTTGTAGTTATTTATGAGGTCATGGTTGTGTTGTATTTTTATGCTTGTAGTTATGCTTGGGTGGGCAGTATGAGGAAATTTGGATTTGGATGTATTAGTGGAGTTATTATAATTGTGAACAGCGCTTTCTGGCGACGGTGGGCGGTCAAAAGAAAGGCGTGGGTGTGCTGGGGGAGTAGTTGTATGGGACATATTAATCACACTCAACGGATGTGTTTTTAGTGTTGCGATTACAGATCAGTATGTCCTGGTTCAGGGGGGGTGGCGGCATTGGATATATGTAAAGAAACTGTTTCTTACGACCCAGCGGGAAGAACTTGCAATTTTAGGTATGTTGTTTGTTGGGGGTTACATTTGGTTCGTTTCATTTGGCACGACTGTTGTATGTGGTGATGTTAGTTATTTGAACATTTCTGTTTGAGTGGTACGGCTTGCGTACAATAGTAGAATGGATTTGTTTTAGCTCAATAAGACTGGTGTGTTTTTCTACGGGGTTCTATGTTTTTTATATGAGACACAGTTCCTCTGTGCCTAAGCAGATTCGCGAGGTGTTTCACTGTTGGAACAAATTGCTTAAAGGTTTTTCTGTTTTCCGATTTGTTCTCTTTATTGCCTGTCCACCAGTTTGGAGGGATACGGAAACTATGACATACAAGGATGTAGTAGCGGGGCAGCAGCAGGAATGATCTTGGGAATATAACCTGGATTTGTAGGATTTTGGTTAGCCCTAGATTGCATGTAATCAGCATCTTGAGTCGCGCTAAGAACTAATTACGTATCAGGTAAATCATATAGAATGCGGACAAAGCTTTAAATAAAATACAAATACAAATACACAAACAAATTGTGCAATTGAAAAACAATAAATTTGAGCTTTATTTTTTAAAATAACACAACAGTACAATAACATAAAATACGTACTTACATAAGTAATGTTTAAATTCTTAAAACATATTATATCATAAAATATTAATTTATTGTAAAATAAAAAGAATGGAAAAAAAAACAAACAAAACAAGGACACAGGATATAGGACAAAGGAGGAAGTATCGAAAGTTACGTTGAAAAGTACAACGGGAAAAAGATTCGTACGTATTTTATGTTATTGTACTGATGAAGGCATTAGCCGAAGTACGTATTTTATGTTATTGTACTGATGAAGGCATTAGCCGAAGTACGTATTTTATGTTATTGTACTGATGAAGGCATTAGCCGAAGTACGTATTTTATGTTATTGTACTGATGAAGGCATTAGCCGAAGTACGTATTTTATGTTATTGTACTGATGAAGGCATTAGCCGAAGTACGTATTTTATGTTATTGTACTGATGAAGGCATTAGCCGAAGTACGTATTTTATGTTATTGTACTGATGAAGGCATTAGCCGAAGTACGTATTTTATGTTATTGTACTGATGAAGGCATTAGCCGAAGTACGTATTTTATGTTATTGTACTGATGAAGGCATTAGCCGAAGTACGTATTTTATGTTATTGTACTGATGAAGGCATTAGCCGAAGTACGTATTTTATGTTATTGTACTGATGAAGGCATTAGCCGAAGTACGTATTTTATGTTATTGTACTGATGAAGGCATTAGCCGAAGTACGTATTTTATGTTATTGTACTGATGAAGGCATTAGCCGAAGTACGTATTTTATGTTATTGTACTGATGAAGCATTAGCCGAAGTACGTATTTTATGTTATTGTACTGATGTAGGCATTAGCCGAAGTACGTATTTGTATGTTATTGTACTGATGTGGTAGCCTTATGTTCAGATATACTGTGGTAGCCTTATGTTCAGATATATGTGGTAGCCTTATGTTCAGATATATGTGGTAGCCTTATGTTCAGATATATGTGGTAGCCTTATGTTCAGATATATGTGGTAGCCTTATGTTCAGATATATGTGGTAGCCTTATGTTCAGATATATGTGGTAGCCTTATGTTCAGATATATGTGGTAGCCTTATGTTCAGATATATGTGGTAGCCTTATGTTCAGATATATGTGGTAGCCTTGTGTTCAGATATATGTGGTAGCCTTGTGTTCAGATATATGTGGTAGCCTTATGTTCAGATATATGTGGTAGCCTTGTGTTCAGATATATGTGGTAGCGTTATGTTCATATGTCTTTGGTAGCCTTAGTTCTGAAATTCGTTGTGGATTGAATGCCATAAACACTTAATGTACAATTGTCGATTTATAGGAAAGGAGAAAAAAAAATAAGTTTCTATACACGAGGGCCACGGAAAAGGCCCAGAGACCTTTTTACGCATTTGACAATACTGCTGACATGCCTGAATATGTTAATCTCCACCAACCCCAATGTAAATTATGCATGTCGCAATGACATTGCCTTGTATTGATTCGACGTTAACGATGCGGGTCCTTGTAAGGAATAATACCTTACGTCGCTGTAAAACCTGGCTTAGGACATACAACGAAACAAAAAGTTGAAAGCTGCATTGACATGTAAAACATATTTCTTTGAATCCAAAATGAATTTTCTTTATATTTATGTTATTATTATTTTTTTGGAAGACTTGCAAGGGAACACGCATGTGTTACAGCACGCATCTGTTGGCATATTACCAATAGATAACATTCCTTTTTGTCTGAATTAGATCACACATTCCCTCAGAATCTAATGCAGATCAGGGGTGGCCAGACCTGTAGTAGCAGAGAGTCATTTCAAAATATTTATTTTTTTAAAAATTGAGAGCCGCATTGAAGCAGCAATATGGGTCATAAAAACCTGTAATGAGAGCCGCATTGAAGCAGCAATATGGGTCATAAAAACATGGAATGAGAGCCGCATTGAAGCAGCAATATGGGTCATAAAAACCTGTAATGAGAGCCGCATTGAAGCAGCAATATGGGTCATAAAAACCTGTAATGAGAGCCGCATTGAAGCAGCAATATGGGTCATAAAAACCTGTAATGAGACCGCATTGAAGCAGCAATATGGGTCATAAAAACCTGTAATGAGAGCCGCATTGAAGCAGCAATATGGGTCATAAAAACCTGTAATGAGAGCCGCATTGAAGCAGCAATATGGGTCATAAAAAACCTGGAATGAGAGCCGCATCGAAGCAGCAATATGGGTCATAAAAACCTGGAATGACAGCCGCATTGAAGCAGCAATATGGGTCATAAAAACCTGTAATGAGAGCCACATTGAAGCAGCAATATGGGTCATAAAAACCTGGAATGAAACATTTTTTTCAATAATCCCCATAACACATCTTTCATAAATTGTACGCGAGCCGCAATGTGAACACAGAAGAGCCGCATTCGGCTCGCGAGTCGCGGTTTTGCCACCATTGATATAGATCAAGGGTCGGGAAACTTTTTGTCTGAGAGAGCCATTAACACCACATATTTTGAAAAGTAGTTCTGGGAGAGCCATACATTATGTTTAAAAGTAAAAATACAAGTAAATGTGTGCATTTTGTGAAATGTCAACACTAAAAGAACAATAATTATGTCTTTGAATTCATTTTAATATAATTGTTTTGCTGTTTTTATATGCAATTAATATGTAGAACAAAGGAGTCTGAATAATTTTTTTTGTTTTTTGTTTTTTAATTAATCGAACATTTGTCTGAGAGCCAGATGCGAGCCATGTTTTCCCGACCCCTGATATAGATCATTGAACAAAATCTAGCCAATCTATCCATCTATATGCAACATATCTTGCACTGGATCTAATGATAATATAGCTCTATACCGGTTTCCGCTTGGATGGCTTCATTTAAATCTTGAAGGAATGCGTTTAGATTGTTCGGGTTGATACGTGGGTGGGCGGGGTGGGGTGGGGGTGGGAATCGATAAGCAACATGTGATATATTAACCGTGTCAAAAACTGTGTTGTATTGGCAGCCTATTGTCAGGGTAAAATTTGGGAGGGGGGGTGCGGGTGAGATAACAGAACTTGGAACTCAATGCTAAGCTCCCGTAGGAACGTGGCATAAGGGGTTTCTGCTCATATATTATTATTACTATTATTATAATCATTATAATCATCATCATCGTTTGTGTTGTTATTATTATTATGCTGTTTCTTTTGTGACAATGGTTACAGCAGTCCCAGGGTAGGAAAGGGTTGAGAGGGTCTCAGCTTTATAAAGTACAACAGCCGGTGAAAGCCGGGGTAGTTCGGAAGCTCCTACCTAAGCACAAAATGTTCATTATACCAATATTTAATCAACTAACGCGTGTTAAAGAAGAGCTTCTGGACATTGTTTTTCTATCCCATAAATCCCTTTATTGGCCAGAAGACCTCTACTGAGACCGTCTTAGGCTAACATTTTGAAATGCTAATGGTGAAATGCAACGGAATTGCCCTGGACACCTTACTCGGAGTCCCGTGGATCAGTATTATTAGACAATGTAATTATATTTGAGCCATTTATTTCTTAAAGAAATTACAAGTCAGAATTTTTTAAGTCTCTGTAATCCAATACACTCGTAAAGATAAACACTTGGCTGTGCATATTTTCAGTTCGATCTTTGTCAAAGCTCTATGCACATTTGGTGGTTATCTGAAACACCATAGCCAAATCATACATTGCAAAGATTAAAAAAAACAACAAAAAAAAACAACTATACTTTGTTTAATTTTGTAAGGTAGATAAGGTAAATTTCATACACCAAGTGACCTTTATTTAAGAAAAGTCCAGATTTGTACCCCCCCCCCACACTCTATCCTAAAGGGGAGCTTATCCCGTCCTGTCCCACAAAGGGAGATCTCGCAGACTTTGATTCCCGAATTTGTCTAATCATGTGCAGCAAGTTTCGTGGAATTCAAGTCTGCGAGTGTTTCCATTGGTTGCCAGGTCGCTTCATTGCCCACAAGTCGATCATGTGACATTCGGGTCTTAATTTCATTGGCTGCTTGTTTTTCTCCGTTGTAAAGTCTCAAAACTTTCTGCACGTCTCTGTCATTTACCCTTGAGGCGTCTAGAGTTTTGTGCCTTGTCTCATGTACGTATTCTTTTTGACTTGAAGTTAATACCTTATTATTTTTGTTTATAAAAAAAAAGATTAAACACAAGGAGGCTGAAGTCTTTTGACTAAGTTTGTTTTGCATTATTTCTCAGGTGGAAAAAAAACAAACTTTAATCATGTGAGCCATTGGCGTGTTTTCATAGAAATTAATAGAAATTAAGTTAATACTGGTATATATTAGGAACACCGATAGTATTTTAATCTACACATTCTGCAATTTAAAAAAATATATCTAAAAATGGTAATTCTGGAATTTAAGTTTTTTTTGTGTGTGACTTAACATCGCAGAAATTGAAAAGAAATTCTAATTATTTTTTTTTCAAATGTGTAGAAAAATGAAAACAGCTTGTTAGGCTTTAACACACACAAAAAAATAAAATAATAATAATAATTTTTTCCAAGTTTCATAATTAAAATATGAGTTTATCTTTTACCTAAACAATAACATATTTTCTACTGCAGGATTGAAGAGAATTGACCGACTGGGAAACGAAATACCTACGACGAAGCCATTGTCGTAGTCAAGGCAACAGACAGGACGCAACTACGACAAAGCTGGGGTCGTAACCAAGGCCGATAGAAAGCGTTGTAAATAAACATCCACGGGCAAAATGGCTGACCCTAGTCAGCCTCCACCGCCAGCTTACGCCCCTGGACCACCACCTGGCTACCCCCCTACACCTCAGCAAGGCTACCCCCCTGCATACCCGCCCGGGTACCCAAATGCCCGTGAGTTCATTAATACACAAGTTTGTTCTTGTTTGCCTTGAGTGAAAAACTTGTCTTTTTCTTTTCAACACCGTGACCTGGTTAAAAAAAAAGAAAGGTTCTTTTTAGTGTCTAGCTTTGAGAACATCGATGAGATAGATCTGTTAGGTGAGATTTCCTTCCTTTTTCGTTTAGCTTTTTCTTTCCCTTTCTGGAATAACGAGAGCTGAAAGAGTGTGAGCACTGAATCTCAAAATGGAGTTAACATACTTCTAGTTTCTAACTAAATACTCCAAAACAACCAACGTGGAACGGAGCCATCGCCAGTCATTGCTTTGCATTTCTGGACGCACATCGGTGTGTGCATGCGCTGCAGGGATGGGGCGCCAAATGTGCCTATTACTTTATTTAAAAAATCATTTTATTTTCTTTTGGGGTGGGGCGTGAATGTGTAATTCCGCCCCCCCCCCGCCCGCCACCGGCACAATATTTCCTTGCGTAATCATAACATTTTGCTAAGATCACGTATGCACATTTTAGGCTTGCCTTATCTGCAGTCTGTTTTTCGTTTGTTGCGAGTGGGTAGGGGGCCGTCCGTAAAGTGCGTCACGCTCCAGAGAGGGGTGAGGGGTGTAAGAAAGTGTGACAGTTTGTGACAGGGGGAGGGGTGGGGTCCGGCCATGTGTGACGTCATGGTGTTTTACATTAAATTTGAATTATTTTGAAAATAAAAACAAACATTTTTGTTCGAAAGTGTGACGTATTTTCGGGGGCTGGGGAATCCAAGATTTGTGACAGTTTGTGACAGGGGGGAGGGAGGAGTTTAAAATGGTCAAAAATAGCGTGACGTACTTTATGGACGGCCCCTAGATGGTAAATTAAAATAAAAAACTTCCCCAAGGTATCAGAATATTTCAAACTGTCGCCATTGCTCTCATGGTATTGTCAACGAAAGCGATATTTAACAGTGGAAGTGCGGTATTTGAAATAAACAATAAACATTGCTTAACTACTCCCGTCGTTTAACCTATTTTCACGTCATTTGTTAGTTGGGTTGTGCTCTTGAATGTTTGTATTTCCCAATCCACAGCCTACTACCCTCCCCAGCCCCAGTACATCATGATGCCCCAGCAGCAGCAGCAGCAACAGCAGCAGCAGGTAATATTTCAGCAGTGTTTACATTAACATGGTCAGTCATGTTTCATATGCAGCGCTACGTATTCCTCAATTGCGTTCAAACCTCTCTTTGGACACAGCTTTAGAACGACTCTGTGGATTATCTGCGGAAATATTCCCGCCACGTGTCACTAGTGCCTTATAGTGAGCCAAATCATATTTTTCTTATCTGTGTTATTCTTACCCGTCACGTTTAAAATGGTGCCCTGAGGTGGTCAAACCTTTATTACAGTGTAATTATACCCGTAATATGTCAAATGGTGCCCTGAAGTGGGCCAAACCTTCATTAGTGTAATTATACCCGTCACATTTCACTGGTGCCCTGAAGTGGGCCAAACCTTCATTAGTGTAATCGTACCCGTCACGTTTCAGTGGTGACCTAAAGTAAGCCAAACCTTCATTAGTGTAATCGTACCCGTCACGTTTTAGTGGTGCCCTGAAGTGGGCCAAACCTTCATTAGTGTAATCGTACCCGTCACGTTTCACTGGTGCCCTGAAGTGGGCCAAACCTCCATTAGTGTAATCATAAATCGTACCCGTCACGTTTCACTGGTGCCCTGAAGTGAGCCAAACCTCCATTAGTGTAATCATTAATCGTACCCGTCACGTTTCACTGGTGCCATGAAGTGAGCCAAACATTTCCTCTCCTCAGCAAACAAGCGTCAACGTCACTGTGGGAGCAGCCCCGAGTCAAGTGGTCGTTGTGTGAGTTCAGCTTTTTCATTACGCAACATTCGCCGTTGTTCTGTTTCATTAGTCAACGTCAGCCATTGCCAACATAACATTGCAATAATCTTCTGTATAGGAGAAGTGTATGTAACAGATAAGATGACACTTCATTTTAAATGAAGTGTAACATTCGATGTTTAATGAAATATATGACATTGTCTTCACACAGCAAAAGGGGAGTGAACCATCTATTGCACTTCTGCATCTCACTCTTCTTCTGGCCATGGATTATTGTATGGATCGTTTTGGTAAGTTGTACAATCTGAACACACTGGGTTGGTTGTACAATCTGAACACATTGGGTTGGTTGTACCGTCTGAACACATTGGGTTGGTTGTACAATCTGAACACATTGGGTTGGTTGTACAATCTGAACACATTGGGTTGGTTGTACAATCTGAACACATTGGGTTGGTTGTACAGTCGGAACAATTTGGGTTGGTTGTACAATCTGAACACATTGGGTTGGTTGAACAATCTGAACACATTGGGTTGGTTGTACAATCTGAACACATTGGGTTGGTTGTACAGTCGGAACACATTGGGTTGGTTGTACAATCTGAACACATTGCGTTGGTTGTACAGTCGGAAAACATTGGGTTGGTTGTACAATCTGAACACATTGGGTTGGTTGTACAATCTGAACACATTGGGTTGGTTGTACAATCTGAACACATTGGGTTGGTTGTACAATCTGAACACATTGGGTTGTTGTACAGTCTGAACACATTGGGTTGGTTGTACAATCTGAACACATTGGGTTGGTTGTACAATCTGAACACATTGGGTTGGTTGTACAGTCTGAACACATTGGGTTGGTTGTACAATCTGAACACATTAGTTTGGTTGTACAATCTGAACACATTGGGTTGGTTGTACCGCCTGAACACATTGGGTTGGTTGTACAGTCTGAACAAATTGGGTTGGTTGTACAGTCTGAACACATTGGGTTGGTTGTACATTCTGAACACATTGGGTTGGTTGTACAATCTGAACACATTGGGTTGGTTGTACAATCTGAACACATTGGGTTGGTTGTACAGTCTGAACACATTGGGTTGGTTGTACAGTCTGAACACATTGGGTTGGTTGTACAGTCTGAACACATTGGGTTGGTTGTACAGTCTGAACACATTGGGTTGGTTGTACAGTCTGAACACATTGGGTTGGTTGTACAGTCTGAACACATTGGTTTTACATTATTAACATATGATTTTGTTTGTAGTTAGTGCAAATTTGGTTCAGATTTGTTTTATAAAAAATTTGTAATCTGTATAACTGAATAGATATGTTGTTATTTAAAAAGGTATATATATATATATACATATATAATGTACAACATATTTTTTAGTTAGTTACATAAACTAAATTTCCTGATTTTTTAGATTCAGTCTTCATTTTACCCATTCTGACGTATCTTTGTGTGCATTTTCTTTTCAGTGCATTATTGACTAAACTAGATCAACAGACTATTGAGACCACCTCGTTATGTTTGTTTATGTTCTTCAATGTTTACCAACGACGTATTAGCATTGTCAGCTGATCAAAACAGCATTCTATTTTTAATTTATATTAATGATTTAAAAAAATATGTTAATTAATTTAATGACTTGCCATGTAAAAAAAACAAACTCAAGCAATTTTTATAACATGATTTTTCAAAGCATTTTGCAAACTGTGATATTAAAAGTAAATGCTCATCTGTGATGGATGCATTTATATCAGGGCGCCGCCACACAACACTAAGAAAATTAGTTTTATACAAAGTATTCAGTGAAAATCGCGTGCGCGCTGTAGCTTCAGACATATTTTATTAAAACTTAAATTTGAATGCAATTTTTACTGATAAAAATTTTACGAGAGTAACCTACGCGTCTTTTTATTTATTTGTTACTAAAAAAAAATAATTTTAAAAAAATAATTCATAGTTATTTGTACTTATTGAGTTTCTATTTTGCACCAGGTCCAACAGATTCCGTTGTCCGATAACATCTCACACGTATATAAAATAAAATTATATTCATATTCTGACGACGCCCGTTGATTCCTCGGCTTACAAACTTGTAGCTGGGGAAAACAAAATTTATATTTTAAAAAAAAACAACTCACATCCTCGCAAATTAGTGAGAAAAAAAAGTATTATTTTTTCAGATGCCGTAACAGATTGTCACTAGACGGCGCTCTTTCACGGATGAAGTGATCGATTCATTAAATTATTAATTTTATTTACAGATTTTTAACAAAATGGCATCGAAGCTCTCCGCAGTGATCACCACCGAAATCTCCTTATTTTTTAAGCAAAACTCGGGCCAATATAATCCTCGCGCATCTTTGTGGTCGTGTTTACGACCGTTCATTCTTCGTCGTGTAGAGTAGGGGTGCGTTGGTTGTGATAAAAAGGGGCGTTATTACACGAGGTTGCGCCCTTCTCTTAGATGTGATACAAATAATGCCGTCCCAGTTACATACCTTACAAGAGGCTGTGATAAATTTAGCTTAGAGAGATTACTTTAAAAAAAAATAAAAAAAATTAAAAATTATATGTAGTGCCATAAACATGCACATAATTATGTACATAATAAAAATAAAAATGTGTTTATCGAGCCAAATTAGTTTGTTTATTTTTATAATCCAATCTTTTTAGTTCAGAATTTCCATTTTACAAGCTTTTATTTTAGTCACAATGTTTGTATCTTGTATCCATCCTTCCTTCAAAACTTGAGACGTAAAATTATACCCCTTCTGATGGCCCTAGAGATCTAAAAATTTTTACCACAGATAGATCTTGTATGACAATGCATTGTATCAAAATTTCAGATCGATCGAATGTACCGTATTGAAACTATTGCTTTTGTTGTTTATCTATATTCTATATAAGCATCGGTACCCGTCTGCTTTGTTGACATCCATGAGTTCACCACGTGAACATAACACCGTGGTATAAAACGTTGGGCGGGCGCTTATGAGGTGTTTGGTATAAAAAAAATAGTGGTAAAAAAGATGTGTGGGCTTCAGACGTGAATTTTAAAGAATTTTTATTATAAGTTTTTAAAAATAGCTGTAAAAACAAACTTTTTGACTATAAATCCCTTATATATGAGACATAACTAAAAGTAGTGATTATGTTAAAAGCGTGTCCTTTTAAAAATTAAAAAAAATAATATTTTGCAATAAAAACACTGTGATGATGAAATCTCGATTGTATTACGTGTGTAGCAATCTTTGTAACCATCGTTGTGGTTGGGTAGTTGGACCAACTTAAACCACGTGATAAATGGGGGTGTGCAGAGTGAAAAGAAATGTAGTGTGACCTTGGAGTCATGGGCGTAGGGAAGGGGGGGCAAGGGGGGAATTTGCCCCCCCTACATTTGACATTTTAAAAAATTTTTTATTAAATGCATTAATAAATGTTGTATTTTAACTATTACAGTACTAATTTGTAAGATTAATTTCTAAGGCTTTTTTCAACCCTTATTTTATACTGAACTTGAATTTAATTGAAAATTGTACCTGTATGGCATTGCCAGTTAAAATTTAAAAAAGTGGGATTTTTTTGCCCCCCCCCCTGGAAAAATTCCTAGCGACGCCCATGCTTGGAGTAGAGGACTGATAGGCAGACTGAAGTTATTCAGAGATAAAGACTTTGTCTGTTGAGAATTGTCCGCTTAGCACTTAAACAATTTTCAACCTGAGAGGTCTGGGTAATTGTAGACATTAATATTTCATTGTGACCTCCCTCGCGAAATTGTCTAGTTACGGATCAATACATTAACTTTGTGAGGCGCCGCAGTCAAGGGCCCATAACTGGTCGGAGCTTGCAATGACACGAATTTCTTGTCTCAAAAGCAAATAGAAATTTGCAGATAGTACAATAAAAAAAAATTTAATCCAAAAAATAAATAAAATCAGAAGGCTTAAAAGACGCGTCGGTAGCAGTCGGTGGCCTGCAACTGACGTGGCGCTCGGTCGCCAAGACAATGATATTCAAATGTGTATCTTTATGTCAACATGCACTGTGACACCGTGACAATGAGATTCAAATGTGTGTCGATATATTTCAACATGACCTGCCTATGGCGGACTAAGGGGCGGGGAGTGGGGGGCTGAATGGGCTAAAGCCAGTGGCCCCCGATGATTTAGGGGCCCTCAAATTTAGTATATTTTATAATAAAAATGGACAAATGTTTACACGAATCGCTGAAATTTTGATAAATTAAACATATTAATCAAATCGTAAATATTATTATTAATCTGATCTCTAATCCGATATAATATTCTTAAAATAGTAATCGGAAAAACCTGATTTGATAGGCTCACAAGAGAAATTATTTAAGAATATCAGTTATATATCGTAAATTGACATTTTTTGCGCTAATGACAACAGTTGGTCTAATCGGAAAAAAGTCCTTTGATGCAAGCGGTCGTGGGATCGATCACCCGGTTGGGGTGTGGCATATTTTTAAATTTGTATTTTTATTCTTGAAATTGTCTTTTACAATCAATTTTACGATACCGGCAAACAGTTATTTCTTCGTGTTCGGTTTCTTCATATACCATCTATTTTGCTGAATAGTTACAAGTTAAGTCTTAAATTAGCTGCCAGCAATCATTCTATCTAAAGGTACACTGGCTGGATAGGGCCCCAGTTTGAATTGCAGCCAGGGGCCCCATGCAGTCTTAATCCGCCCCTGTGACCTGCGACACCGTGACCATGAGATTCAAATGTGTCTCTTTATGTCAAGAACCAACAACAACACAGAGACGCCTTATTTCTATAGATAGAGAGCAATTTAAAAATTATAAATCCTAATCAAACAGTAAACATTCGAACAACCCATTAGTCGGGAGTCAACCCTGTGCAGACGGCACAGACGGGAGCCGAACAACACAAACTGCCTAGCTATATAGTATACCTATGATGTCACATCCACGACAAAACACAAACTGCCCAGCTACCCTATGATGTCACACCCACCACAAAACACAAACTGCCCAGCTACCCTATGATGTCACACCCCACCACAAAACACAAACTGCCCAGCTACCCTATGATGTCACACCCACCACAAAACACAAACTGCCCAGCTACCCTATGATGTCACACCCACCACAAAACACAAACTGCCCAGCTACCCTATGATGTCACACCCACCACAAAACACAGACTGCCTAGCTACCCTATGATGTCACACCCACCACAAAACACAAACTGCCCAGCTACCCTATGATGTCACACCCACCACAAAACACAAACTGCCCAGCTACCCTATGATGTCACACCCACCACAAAACACAAACTGCCTAGCTACCCTATGATGTCACACCCACCACAAAAACAATAATTACACAGCAAAAAAACTTCGATAGGGATTCTAAACATCTGGATATCTCTACTCTATATTTCTTGTTTAAGATTTGGCTTTTCTTTAGGTTTTTTAAAATAGAAAACTTATAACTACAAGCACACACACAATGTTTGTATGACTTTTTTTAAATAGAAAAAAACTGAGTGCTTTGTTGAGGGGGGGGGGAGGATTTCAGTGAACAAAAAGCTGCACTTCACTGCACTGCTGGGGCCTGGGGCCAATGTAAAAATGAAACTGTTGGGAGATTTCCCAGAAAGCTTTGTCGATCATCCAAATAATTTAGCTCCAGGTCACATGTTTCATTCAAAGAAATCCCATTCGCCGGTTGATAGGCCACGTGATATGTGGACAGCTTTGGATTGGTTGATTTTTTTGCCCTCCATCTAAGCAGCGCCCAGGCGAGATTCTCAGCTTGCTCGAGCGCTCCGTCTTTGACACGTGACAAGAGACAGTTACAGGTGAGAGAAACAAAAAGCAATGAGGTTTTTTTCAATCGTTTAATGTTAAAAGCTGATTTTTACTTTGTGGTGCTGGAATTAGATTTTAAAAACAATTTTATTTGTAAACGAAGGAATCTTTTTGATTGCAAACAATCGACTCCATGTTCGTGAGTAAACATTTTCATTGCCATAGTTACACCCAAAAAAAACTCTGCTGTGTCGTAATGTAAAAACAAAACCGCCAATTACCGAGAAATTATCGATTATCGACCTTATCGATCACCAATGCACGTCCGGGCGTGACCAGTCGAATACGGACATCACATTCGTTCACAGGTACGGAAAGCATGGCCATCAATAATGGCAAGGTTTCCTCTAAGGCTCTAAGGTTTGTTTGTCCGTGTGCAGAGTTTTTAAAAAAAAATCGTGTGAAAAATTTGCAAATCATACATTTTTTGTGTGCAATATTTTACACTGCTTATATTTTCTTAACTGCCGCGCGGCGTCCGTCAGATATCTGCGCAGCCGCGCACCTTTAAGGAAACATTGCGGCCCACAATGCTGTACGTAAATTTACACACCCAATGGACAGGCCTCTCCCCCCTCCCTTCCATCCACATGTTGTTGGACCATGTCCACTCAGAGAAGTGTGTGCAGCTTTGATTAGACATATGAAACAATGGTTGTGGTCTGCAGACTTTAATTTAACCCGTTCTCTCCCAAATTATTGTCTGTGTGTGTGTGTGTATGTTATTTTGTTTCCGTTGTGAAAGTTGTGTTATTTGGAGTCACTAAGAACTCGAATTATTATTATTTTTTTTGTTGTTGTTGTTATTTTTGTGTCTGCTTGTGTATATATATAGCCTGTCATCTGAATAAGACACTGGGTTGACTTGTGGTCAATGTGCACAATGTGTGGGCATTCTGATAGTGGCATATTATATAGGACACTGGCAGATAACAAAGAAGAGCCAGGTTATAAACTTTATATATGTATATATTTTGTGGCGATGGGGAAAAATTGTAGTTGTCGGTTTATCTCACACACAAAAATAGCGACTGTTTTCGCAGGCCAGCGTCATGATTTTTCGTTTTCTCAAATAGCAGTCCACCCACTTTGAAGATTAGAACCGAACACGGATCTTGAATAGAAGAGGGCGTTAGTTTTAATTAGTTGAACCGGTTCAGTTCTAAGATTAGTACACGCACGCGACGGAGCAATGAGTAGGAAACGAAACAAGGAACCGGCGCATAAAATAACGATACCACAGCCAGTGGGGATTGGATAGTAATTGATTTTACCAACCATTTTGTAATTAATTTAGAACTTCATCCGTTTTGTAATTAAGTTACAACTTCAACAATTTTTTAAATTAAGTTACAACTTCAACCATTTTGTAATTAATTTAGAACTTCATCCGTTTTGTAATTAAGTTACAACTTCAACTTTCAACCATTTTGTCATTAATTTAGAACTTCATCCGTTTTGTAATTAAGTTACAACTTCAACCATTTTGTAATTAACCAATAATTTTCGTATGAGGCTACAACTCCAACATAAGACACCAATGACATAAAGCATATATGTCAGTATGTCAACATACAGCGTATGTCTGTGTGTCAACATACAGCGTATGTCAGTATGTCAACATACAGCTCTTGAATATGACCAGTAATAAATGGTTTAGACGCAAGCAAACATACACATACACAAAAGAGAATACACACACGCACATACACACATACACACACGAACATACACACACGCACATACACATACACACATACACACATGAACATACACACATGAACATACACACACGCACATACACATACACACACATACACACACGTACATACACACTAAAACACACGAAAATACACATACATACAAAAATACACATACATACAAACACGCACATACATACACGCACACACACGGACTTAAACACACGCACATACACACACATACACATAAACACACGCACACATACACACGCTCACACACGCCATGAAAATATTTCAACACAGACCTATGAATTCAATGCACACTTTTAAAAGTGTAATCCACGATGTGTTAAGGAAGTATGAAGGTAAATTATATCCACAGTGTCTGGGCACTGCAACCATCCATTACGTCAAGCACTTCAGGTAATGTTCGTCTCCCCCCCCCTCCTCCAACTGGTAATCTAACCCCCACTCCAAATAACTAATATTTACACCCATTATACCCCCGAATCTCATACTCTTTACATAGAGAACGTTTTGAATTATTTTTTAAATCATGGTGAAAAAAATTGTTTTAGGACAAACACATTTGGGACAGATTTTATAGCTCTTTAAAAAAATTTTTAAAACATTTTCCGACCGTTTCTATGATTTATTTCTAATAATAAATTTTAGAAAACAATAGAAAATGTCAAAATATTATTGTAATTTAAAAAAAACAAAAACAAAATACCATAATATTTCCGTGTTAAAAAAAGCAATATTTTTCTACTTTGCAACGAAACAAACAAAACGCTCGGGTGCCAGAAGCTTTAAAATGTAGCAACAACTCTCCGGAACTCAACGTCGGAGACATAGAAATCAGGACGGAATTAAGATTTTCAACAATGGATTAAAAACTCAGTTGTTAAATGCAGATTGGCATGCATTGAGTTGACTGTCAGATTGGCATGCATTGAGTTGACTGTCAGATTGGCATGCATTGAGTTGACTGTCAGATTGGCATGCATTGAGTTGACTGTCAGATTGGCATGCATTGAGTTGACTGTCAGATTGACATGCATTGAGTTGACTGTCAGATTGGCATGCATTGAGTTGACTGTCAGATTGGCATGCATTGAGTTGACTGTCAGATTGACATGCATTGAGTTGACTGTCAGATTGGCATGCATTGAGTTGACTGTCAGATTGGCATGCATTGAGTTGACTGTCAGATTGGCATGCATTGAGTTGACTGTCAGATTGGCATGCATTGAGTTGACTGTCAGATTGGCATGCATTGAGTTGACTGTCAGATTGGCATGCATTGAGTTGACTGTCAGATTGGCATGCATTGAGTTGACTGTCAGATTGACATGCATTGAGTTGACTGTCAGATTGGCATGCATTGAGTTGACTGTCAGATTGACATGCATTGAGTTGACTGTCAGATTGGCATGCATTGAGTTGACTGTCAGATTGACATGCATTGAGTTGACTGTCAGATTGGCATGCATTGAGTTGACTGTCAGATTGGCATGCATTGAGTTGACTGTCAGATTGGCATGCATTGAGTTGACTGTCAGATTGACATGCATTGAGTTGACTGTCAGATTGGCATGCATTGAGTTGACTGTTTACCCAGCCAATCTTTACTCGCTCGTAGTTCTCCGACTCTGTTGTTTTTCCTTCCCCAGTCTTCTATCTGGTTACTACACTTTCTCTTACTGACGTTTATGTGTTATTGTGTTAATAATAATAAATTTTGTTTATAATCATTACTATTATAGTTAATTGTTGTTATAATACTTTTCATAAATTATTGTATCGCTATATTATTTTAATTATTAATAAATTATTGTAAGCTATTTAATTGCAATTATTAAATTATTGTGTAGTTACTTTACTATAATTAGTAACATGTTATGTGAAGCTTATTATCAACATAAATAATTTGCAATGTATGTCACGTCCCGTCTGTCCTATCCGTGACGCTACTATTTTTAGAAAGCAGCGCCCCTAAATTAATGCACCAAAAATCACTCTTTTCGAGCGTTCCATATAAAATTGTGCAATATGAAAATGAATGAATAAAATAAAAATAAATAAAATAAACGAAAGCTCTGTATTACATTATGTTTTATTCTGATGTGTATTTTTTCAAAATAAATAGATTTCATCTGAAATGTATTTATTTTGAAAACTTCCGTCATTTTTGACGGGTAATACACTAGTTTTATTATAATGAACGGACCCGAAATGTTGAGTTTCTTCTCTCCATAACGGAGCCTCGTTCATCCTTCCCTGGTGACGCTACAGCCCATGTAGTGGCTTTGACCTGCCTCCCCACCTCCTTCCACTCAGTCCTAATCAACGCCTTTCTTCTCCAATAGTGGATGCCCAGTTGTTGTAGACCTTTCTCTACATTATCCATCCATCTTAGCATAGGTCTTCCTTGAGCTGTTTTCCTCTGGGGTTTTGGTGGTGTACCATCTTTGCTCATCTGTCAGTTGTCATTCTTTCTATAAGTGTCCTTCCTCTTGTTCATCGCCTCTCACTTAAGTTAGCTTGTCGAATCGGGCGGGATTCAACCAAAAAAATAAATTAAGAAGTTTTGCTTCTTTCACCATTATGACAATTGATATGTGACAGGTGTCAACATAAAGTCATATTTAGACTCAAGTCACACTGAGTTGTTTTAAAATTTAATTTCTATCACCTGTATACTTTCGCCTCGTGCCACCTGTGCCATATAGCTGTCAAATTTTTATTTACACCTTCCCACCAGGGCCGTCTTAACGCATAGGCCCGTGGGCATTTGCCCGGGGGCCCACGAGTATAGGGGCCCCATGGGAATATGTTTATTTATATATATTATGTATATTTATTTTTTTATTCCTGCGGGGGAGGCGCCCAACACTATTTCTTTGCCCGGGGTCCCAAACTGGTGTAAAGACGGCTCTGTCCCAAACTGGTGTAAAGACGGCTCTGTCCCAAACTGGTGTAAAGACGGCTCTGTCTCCCACCCCGGGTCGTTTCTTTCATAGAAGACACAACACCCAAAATCTACGGTACATGAGATTCTTAAAAACTCCGACAGTGCCCCCCCCCCACAGGGGTCGTTATTGATTGAGTTCGATGGAAATGTCTGTCACCGCCATCACTAACAAATCACGAGCTCAGTATTGATGTTCAATGACGTCATTCTGTAACGGTATCAGTAAAATAATCTGGATATCGATTTTATTGATCGGAGTCAACATGCGTTTTGTCATGTTCAAAGCTTTTAGAACTAGAGAGAGCGAGAGAGAGAGAGAGAGAGAGAGAGAGAGAGAGAGAGAGAGAGAGAGAGAGAGAGAGAGAGATACAGAGACAGACATTGAGAGAGACAGAGAGAGAGAGAGAGAGAGAGAGAAACAGAGAAACAGAGATAGAGAGAGTGAGGCAGTGGCGTAGCTAGGGGGGCGGTGTGGGTGGTCCGCCCCGGGCGGCACTCATTTAGGGGAGGCATTTGTGGGCATTTGAAAAGTACAACCATTTCCGACAACCGCCTTTTTTCTTTTGAAGGGGGAAAACCAAGGTGAAAAAAAAATACGCAATTTCGAGTCTTAATTAACGGATTCTCACAACATTTGTTTGATTACATAGCAGATATTATAACTAACGCAAAACCATTCACAAATTTAAAATTGCTCAAAAAACGTATCCATTTGTTTGGAAAACTAAGCGATATAAGTCACAGATGACGCTTTTATAAAAAAAACTATACAAAAACACATCACCACTGGGCCGAATAATGTGTGCTATTAATATCGCCACGACAGTTTTTACGTGTAATTTCGACATTCGCAGAATAATGCGCGAACAAGTACCTACAAGGCATGGTGGTTCAAATATTGTGTTTAACTTGCAAGTAGTAATTTATATAACTGTTTCAGTTTTCAGTAAATTATTGTAAGGTAGGTTATTAAAAATTAAATTAATTTTGTTTTTATTGCATTAAAGTAGCACAAATAATTTGTATTTTTCCTTAAAATACTGTTATTCATTAAAAATGTTAGGCCTATCCAATTAATAGTAATGTGTAAATAATTTGAATTCGTCTATTTTATGGAAAATTATTAAGATTTATGGCAAGAAAATGTAAATGTTCAAATTTCTCTGTTAATAAACACCACAATAGGCATAATAATTTCGAAAAAGACATACTTTAAAATTTCAAGCGTCTTGGAAAAATTGACATCTGAAGAAGTAACTAGGAAAACGAGATCAGATGCTGGAATTTTACTCAATTCAATGCAATCTTTTTCTTCTCTCTTTTATCTCATTTTATGGGAACCCGTCATTTTTTAAATTAATGCAAAGCCATTGCATGGAACCAAAGAGATGTGCTAATACAAAATGCTGTTATATCAGCCAAACAATTTGTGAAGAGATGGAGATATCAACTGAACGTCGAGTTAGAAGGAGAAAAATATGAGTAAGGGAAAATTCAGAAGACGTGACTCTATCTCTAGAACAAGAAGTACAACGAGAAATGTTTTTATCCATGGATGGTATTATAAAAGATAATACACTAACGCTTTGATGAGTTGCGTGTCCTTGCAAGAAAATATTCGTATATAATACCACGTGACCTACTAAATGAAGCATTGGAACATCAAATATATTACTTTATTGACATTGACAAAGAACAGATCACTATGGAAAGAAAAAAGGATCCACGTTTTTATGGCTGTACCTACACTACAAAAAGAGGCATTATGTTAGAAAAACGTGGGGAAAGGCATCCTTGATCTATTAAAATTTATTCAACAGTATAGATTGGAAAATTCTGTACCCAACATTGTAATTTTGATATGAATTTTTTCAACTATTGCTATCAGTGTCGCTAGTTGTGAAAGGCGCTTCTCCAAAGTGAAGTTGATAAAAAATTATATTTGCTCCACAATGAGCGATTTAAAACAAACAAAATCTTGCAATATTGTCCATAGAACAAGATATTACAAATAATTTTAATTTTGATAGCATAATACAAGATTTTTCTATTATGAAAGTTAGGAAAGTAAATGTATGAATATGTTTACATATTAATGTATACAATTTCTTTGTTTGTAAACAAAAATCATTTATTTATAAATACAAAATAAAAGAATAGTAAATGGTAATGTTTTTTGGGTGTAAATTTGGAATATATTTTACCTCATTTGGGGAGGGGGTGGGGGGGTACACATGCGACCTCATTAACTTTCGTGGGGCCTTTAAAAAATTATCTTGTGTTTTTATAAATGTGTATTTATAGGTATATAATCGTATGCGGCCTCTTTTATTACTGCTTACACAAATTTTAATATGACATGCAATGGTAAACATCGTCCCCACCTTTACTTTGTTTCAATTACAATTATTTATTCATGTTTATTAATTTTTAAAAACCATAATATAATTGACTAAGTGGCCGTCCATAAATGACGTCAAACTATTTTGGCCAATTTTTCACCCCCTCCCCCCTCGTCACACGTCGTCACAAAAACTTAGTCCCCTTCTTCAATAAGACGTCACTAAGCTTTGACCGCCCCCCCATAAAAGCCGTATTTTCTGTTTGAAAATGAGCATGTTTCAAATTAAATTTTTGCCATTTCAGTATTTTTTAGTGTAACGCTGCATTCTTATATCGTAACACGCGTTTCACATAAACGTCATTGAATCAGTAATCAAATATTTAAGTGGAAATTTATTTAAAGTTGCGCGTTTTGACGTGACGTCATATTTCTTAACCCCCCCCCTCGTCACACATCGTCAAAAACGTGTGACTCCCCCCCCCCAAGGTGCGTGACGTCATTTATGGCTGGCCCCTAAAAAGGGCGGCAAATTGGAGACCGCCCCGGGCGGCAAAAGTTCTAGCTACGCCACTGACAGTGAGAGAGAAGGGGGAAAAGATAACATTTGTTTCGAAGGGAGAAAAAATACAATTTGTTTCGTTGACATTGAAATTTCAAATCTCTTATGCGGCAAAATTTATGGTCACTGTCACGTGAGAATCACGAGATTATTGATAGAGATGTCACATGGGTAGAGAGCGCACGAAAGCAGTTGTCAGAGAGGAATGGCGAATGTGTGGCTGATGTCTCCACGTTGTGAAACCTCAAAGTTATATGTCTGTATATATTGTGCATATTAAAGTTATTTTGTTGACAACAGTATTTCAAGGATTTATTGCACGAAAGTTTGTATTGTGAGAACGCCTACAAAATACGTTAACAAGTATTACGTCACCAAGAGCGGCGTGGCAGTCACCTGTATTTAATGGAAATGACAAAACTTCTGATGTACGTTTTCCTCACCAGGCACCCGGTCACTACTGAGCTGATCCAGAAATGGCCCAATCCTTCAACCCACCGCCGGCCTACTCGGGCCCTTATCAGCCGTCCTATCCTCAACTCCAGCCTCGTAAGTGATGTCTATGTAGTTAACATTTCATATTTTGTCTCTCGTGAAATACATGAGTTATCCCTAATTATGTATCTTTCAGTTGTTTGTTGTGTGTCTGTGAAATATAGCTTGCTTTTCTCCCCCTTCTCTCTCTCTCTCTCTCTCTCTCTCTCTCTCTCTCTCTCTCTCTCTCTCTCTTTCTCTCTCTTTCTCTCTCTCTCTCTCTCTTGACCCGAAAAATGCTTTTAAATTTTAATGTTTTTTTGTTAATGACACATACTTCGTAAAATTTCTAATTTAAAATTACAGTGGAGCCTCTAATAACGAGTTTAATTCGTTCCAGAGTCTTACTCTTTAAGCGAAACACTCGTTATACGAAACACTTTTTCCCATACAAATCAATGTAAAATACAATAACCCTGCACCAACCTATATTGTCAACAACGATATGTGATTGGCGGACCCTAGTGAGGGTCATTCGTCATGCTCATTTGCACTTTGCAGGTTCTTGTTCTGGTGAATTATATGTATACTAGCGTACACCCGTCAAAAATGACGGAAGTTTTCAGCTGAAATCTATTTACATTGTATTTTATTAAAAAATGTTGTTTTTTTAGAGCGCCTACAGCGCCGACCTTTTTCAAAAGCCCAACTAACTTGTCCTTGTTTGATAAATACGAAATATTAAACTTTCTTAAATGTAAACAAAGTATTTTATAATAGGGGTTGTTGGGCGCCTACGGCGCCCCCTTTGTTTTTTTATTTTATAATTAACCATTATCAAAATCCTCTTTTTACAGTAATCCCTTTTCCAAAATTAAAATATCAGCAAAAACAATGACGTCATATAATATTTTTTTACAGCGTATCTTTAATTTGCACACCTTTTGATGCATTGGTGCAGTAATTTGGTTTTCCCTGCTTTCTAAAATTAGTAGCGTCAGGACTGAATGACAGACACTGCTGACTTGCGTGACAATTGCAAATTATATTGTTTACTAGCGTATCACGCGTCAAAAATGACGGAAGTTTTCAGCTGAAATCTATTTATTTTGAAAAAATGCAATATTTTTTTCTTCAAAAGCCCAACTAACTTGTCCTTGTTTGATAAATACGAAATATTAAACTTTCTGAAATGCACACAAAGTATTTATAATAGGAGTTTTAGGGCGCCTACGGCGCCCCCTTTGTTTTTTTTATTTTATAATTAACCATCATCAAATCCTCTTTTTACATTGTTCCCTTTTCCAAAATTAAAATATGAGCTAAAACAATGTCGTCATATACTATTTTTTACAGCGTATCTTTAATTTGCACACCTTTTGATGCATTGGTGCAGTAATTTGTTGCGCTGCTTTCTAAAATTAGTAGCGTCACGGACAGCACTACAGACGTGACATTGCAAATTATATTGTTTATTAGTATTTTACCCGTAAAAAATGACGGGAGTTTTCAAAATGGATAAATTTCAGTTTTTGTAATTGTCCCTTTTTCCTGAAAGCCGCATAGTAAATAATCAGAAAATGTAGAGACCAAGAGATTAAAATTAAATCTCTTTTCCATATTAAACAATTTTATGCGGACGTTTGAAAATAGTGGGTTTTGCAATATATTTTTTAAGGGTTATTTTTTTTTAGCGGTGGGCTTTCTAAAATCTAGCGTTACGAACGGACAAAGCAGAGTATATATTTTGATTATATATACGAATATATGTGTTATGAGAAAACCTCCAAGCTTAGGCTTCGCGTATATAAGTTTGCGTGAATAATAATGATATAATCAGGATAATAGTAAATGCATAGTGAATTACACACAGCATAAAGTGATACTGTGGCAAAGAAGTTTGAAGTTCGACGTATTAACAAATATTGCTGAGGAGTCAGCCGGACATTAACTTGCGGCATTGAATAGTGCGCACCAATTATGAGTGCACCAATAATACAGCACAGTGCGTTAAAAATAAATTATGTGACTGTAATGTGATCCACATCACGCATATCTGTGATTTGAAGCCGTTTAAGCTTCATCGATGATTATGACTTGTCAGTTTATTCGCCCATTTGTCCATACATTATTACCACAACATTTTCAAAACATGTAAAAAATAAACTGTAATTTACACATGTTAATAACTGTTTATTTTGCATGAAACGTTGTATGCAAAATCTGTCACAGGATAACAGAAAATATTAACTTATTAACTGTTAATCATATTTACAATTTAATATCCACGTGTTAGTAATTCACATAAACGTTTTTATTGTTGTCAAGTCAGCACCTTTTCAAGATCTATTATGACTTGTCAGTTTATGCGCCCATTGGTCCATACATTATTACCTTTACATTATCAAAAACATCTAAATAAAAAATTGTAACTATTTACAAATATGAATAACAACGAACTATTTATTTTGCATGAAACCTTTGAAGTAAAGTTAAGCACTGGATAAAAGAAAATATTAAGGTATCAACTTTAATATACACGTTTTAGGAATTCTAATAAACGTTTTCATTATTGTCAAGTCAGCATCCCTTCCAGTTCTATATTAAAAGCAAAGATTTTTTATTCAAAATTAGACACATTGAAATATTACATGTAAATAACAATTTAAAAAAAACTATTGTGGGGAGGAGTCCGATTTTTTTTAAACATACAAATATGCAATCTCAAAGTGTATAAAAGAAAAACAAACGCTAAACTGAAGCATAAGTTGACAAATTTCATTTTCAGTAATAAATAATGGCTTTGTAGTTCAAAACGCATCGAAACTTGACAACCGAACGACAACCAACTGTAAATTTCATAAACCGAAAAACGAATGTTATATATTAATATAGAAAATTAAATTTATAATTACGTACGTAATATTGACATGGACACATACACAAAAAGCGGACATTTAATACAAAAAAAATAATATTAATCACATCAAATAAAACATTGCTGTTATAACTTCGTTCCCTTCACACATTAATAAAAGCTCAAATAATGACGTCACGTCACAATATTTTATGGTGAGCAACACATTTTGTTATAATCTCGAAAGCAAATTTTTACACGCTTTTATTATTACACGCTTTTATTTAAGTCACAATGTTTGTATGTTGTATCCATCCATCCTTCCATCCATCCTTCCTTCAAAACTTGAAACGTAAAATTATACCATTTTTGATGGTCCTATAAAATTTTTACCACCGATAGATCTTGGATGACAATGCATTGTATCAAAATTTCAGATCGATCGAATGTACCGTATTGAAATTATTGCATTTTTAGTTTATCTATAGTCTATATATAAGCATCGGTACCCGTTTGCTTTGTTGACATCCATGAGTTCACCACGTAAACTCAATACCGTAATATAAAACGTTGGGCGGGCGCTTATGAGGTGTTTGGTATAAAAAAAATAGTGGTAATAAAACAAACCCGAAAAAACAAAGTTTTTGACTATAAATCCCTTATATATGAGACATAACTAACAGTATTGATTATTTTCAAACATTTACAGACTGAATCTGTCTTAACTCAAGTTTGCTTCATAACCCTGGGGGGGGAGGGTGAGAGGGGAAAAGTCTGGTAACCGATTCGCCTGACCGAGCTCAGCGTGACACGTAAAATGTAAACAAAAGTGCCCCGGCGCTTCGACGGGTCGCCTAAACGCGTCAACTCAAAATTTCCCACTTGGGAAAAAAACAATAACAAACAGTGAATTTGAATTACATACCTCATATAAGGATAAACTAAAAATGCATTAATTTAATTACGGTACGTTCGATCGATCTGAAATTTTGATATGATGCATTGTTAGGTCAGACGGGTCAGTGTGCCAAATTTCAGCTCGATCGAATCACGGGAAGTGGGTCATTTTCGACTTTTCTTTTTCCGCCCGCCCAGCCCATGAGATGATGAGATGATGAGATGATGAGACGGCCGCGAAGTTAATATAAGGGATTTAAAAAACAAACCCGTAAAAACAAAGTTTTTGACTATAAATCCCTTATATATGAGACATAACTAACAGTATTGATTATTTTCAAACATTTACAGACTGAATCTGTCTTAACACAAGTTTGCTTCATAACCCTAGGGGGAGGGGTGGGTGGGAGGGGGAGAGGGGAAAAGTCTGGTCACCGATTCGCTTGACCGAGCTCAGAGTGACACGTAAAATGTAAACAAAAGCGCACCGTCGTTTCGTTGGGTCGCCTCAATGCTCAAACTTTCACGTGGCAAAAAAACAATAACAAATCGTGAATTTAAATTACATACCTCATTTAAGGATAAACTAAAAATGCATTAATTTAATTACGGTACGTTCGATCGATCTGAAATTTTGATACGATGCATTGTTAGGTCAGACGGGTCCGTGTGCCAAATTTCAGTTTGATCGGATCATGGGAAGTGGGTCATTTTTGACTTCTGTTTTTCCGCCCGCCGAGCCTATGAGATGACGACAGACAGAGAGACAGAGAGAGACGGCGGTGAAGTTAATATAAGGGATTTAAATAAAACAAACCCGTAAAAACAAAGTTTTTGACTATAAATCCCTTATATATGAGACATAACTAACAGTATTGATTATTTTCAAACATTTACAGACTGAATCTGTCTTAACACAAGTTTGCTTCATAACCCTAGGGGGGAGGGGTGGGTGGGAGGGGGAGAGGGGAAAAGTCTGGTCACCGATTCGCTTGACCGAGCTCAGAGTGACACGTAAAATGTAAACAAAAGCGCACCGTCGTTTCGTTGGGTCGCCTCAATGCTCAAACTTTCACGTGGCAAAAAAACAATAACAAATCGTGAATTTAAATTACATACCTCATATAAGGATAAACTAAAAATGCATTAATTTAATTACGGTACGTTCGATCGATCTGAAATTTTGATACGATGCATTGTTAGGTAAGACGGGTCCGTGTGCCAAATTTCAGTTCGATCGGATCATTGGAAGTGGGTCATTTTCGACTTTTGTTTTTCCGCCCGCCGAGCCCATGAGATGATGAGAGAGAGACAGAGAGAGACGGCCGTGAAGTTAATATAAGGGATTTAAAAAGATGTGTGGGCTTCAGACGTGAATTTTAAAGAGTTTTTTTTTAAGTTTTAAAAAATAGCTGTAAAAACAAAGTTTTTGACTATAAATCCCTTATATATGAGACATAACTAAAAGTAGTGATTATGTTAAAAGCGTGTCCTTTTTAAAAAAAGATTTTTTAAATATTTAAAAAAATTTTTTATCGCGAATTACCTCGCATAGCGTAGGACTGACTGACAGACACTACTGACTTGCGTGACAATTGCAAATTATAATGTTTAATCTATACTAATAAAAGGCAAAGCCCTCACTGACTCACTGACTCACTGATTTATCACTAATTCTCCAACTTCCCGTGTAGGTAGAAGCATGAAACTTTGGGAAGTTGTCGAGTAGCCTCTCGCGACGAAAATTGGAGTAAAAGAATTTTAAAAATAACACTCATGGGGGCCGGGGGCCCAAAAACGTTTTTTTTCCTTATATGGCCTATATAAAATTTTAAAATCTACAATTCTCCTATTTCCCGAGTAGGCAGGAGCATGAAACTTTGGGAAGTTGTTGAGTACAATCCCGCGATGGTAACGGGAGAAAAAATATTTAAATTATCACTTCCTGGGGGCCGGGGGCCCAAATGAAGTTTTTTCCTTATATGAGCTGTATAAAAACTAAAAATCACTAATTCTCCTATTTCCCGTGTAGGTAGAAGCATGAAACACTGGGTAGTTGATAAGCACACTTCCGCGATGGTAACAAGCGAAAAAAATATTTAAAATAACACTTAATGGGGTCCGGGGGCCCAAATGTAGGTTTTTTCTTATAAAAAAAAACTGACTCATCACTAATTCTCCAACTTCCCGTGTAGGTATTAGCATGAAACTTTGGGAACTTGCTGAGTACACTCTCTCAACGATAATTGGCAAATAAGAATTTTTAAAATTCACACTGTTGGGGGCCCGGGGCCCAAAAACGCTTTTTTTCCTTATATGGACTATATAGAATATGAAATCACTAATTTTCTCATTTCTCGAGTAGGCAAAAGCATGAAACTTTGGGAATTTGTTGAGTAAAAACCAGCGATAGCGACGGGAGGAAAAAAAAATAAATTATCACTTCCTGGGGGCCGGGGGCCCAAATGAAGTTTTTTCCCTACATGAGCTATACAAAAACTAAAAATCACAAATTCTCTATTTCCCGTGTAGTTAGAAGCATGAAACTTGGGGTAGTTGTTAAGTACACTTCCACGATGGTAACAGGTAAAAACAATATTCAAATTATCACTTAATGGGGGCCGGGGGCCCAAATGTAGTTTCTTCTTATATTAAAACAGACTCATCACTAATCTCGGATTTACCGCGTAGGTAGAAGCATGAAACTTTGGGAAGTTGTTGAGTGGCCTCTCGCGACGAAAATTGGCGTAAAAGAATTTTTAAATTAACACTCATGGGGGCCGGGGGCCCAAAAAAGTTTTTTTTCCTTACATGGCCTATATAAAATTTTAAAATCAACAATTCTCCTGTTTCCCGAGTAGGGCAGAAGCATGAAACTTTGGGAAGTTGTTGAGTACAATCGCGCAATGGTAACGGGAAAAAAATATGTAAAATAACACTTAATGGGGGCCGGGGGCCCAAATGAAGTTTTTTCTTATATGAGCTTTATAAAAACTAAAAATCACTAATTCTCCTATTTCCCGTGTAGGTAGAAGCATGAAACTTTGGGAAGTTGTTGAGTACACTTCCGCGATGGTAACAGGCGAAAAAATATTCAAAATTTCACTTACTGGGGCCCAGGGGCCAAAATGTGTAGGAAGTAGCATGAAACTTTGAGTAGTTGTTAAGTAACATTCTGCGATGGTAACAGGTTAAAAAACTATCTAGATTATCACTTACTGGGGGCCGGGGGCCAAAATGTAGTTTTCTTCTTATATAAAAAACTGACTCATCACTAATTCTCCAATTTCTCGTGTTGGTAGCAGCATGAAACTTTGGAGAGTTGTTAAGTACACTTCCGCAATGGTAACAGGTGAAAAAGAATATTTTGAAATTCACACTCATGGGGGCCGGGGGCCCAAAAACTTTTTTTTCCCTTATTCAGGCTTTATAAAAATTAAAAATCCATTATTCTCCTATTTCCCGAGAAGGTAGAAGCATGAAACTTTGGGTAAATGTTGCATAACATTCCGCGATGGTAACAGGTGGAACAATTATATAAATTATCACATAACGGGGGCGGGGGCCGAAATGTAATTTTTTTCTTATATGAGCTATATAAAAAATGAAAATCACTAATTCTCCTATTTCCCGTGTAGGTGGAAGCATGAAACTTTGGGCGGTTGTTGAGTACCCTCCCGCAATGGTAGCAGACGGAAAAAAATTTAAATTATCAGCTCGATAGGATCACGGGAAGTGTGTCATATTTTTACTCTTCGTTTTTGTTTTTCTGCGGGACTACAACAGACAGACAGAAAAAACGGTGAAGTTAATATATGTATTATATCCATCATGATCAATTTTGAAATCAATTTGTGTTTTGAATTTGTGTTACGCGGGTTCTCAATGCTTACTGAAATCCTAATTTACCGCAGCAAAGCGCGGGTATTTTGCTAGTCATATATATATAGAAGATAGGCACAAGGTTCTAACACAAAAAAGCTTCGTTTTTGTATTTATTTGTTTCATCCCGACACCACAATTTTTCCTGGGAAGGTTCGACTGTGATGCCCAGAGTGCTCTGGTTTTGTTTTTGTGTTTTTAAAATTATTGTTAAAAAAAATATTTGTGCAACCTCACGGTTGCTTCCCTTGCAAAGCAAAACTCCGATGAACGGTAAGGATGTCTATGAAATAGAAGTTTTATAAACCGAAACTAGAAGAAAACTTCGTAAGAGTTAATGCCATTTGTTCATACCGCGCGAAGTCAACGAAACAAATCGCTTTACTAAATAATTTTCCATATTCATATACTAGGGGTTGTAGGGCACCTATGGCGCTCACTTTGTTCAAAAGCCGAAGTAACTTATCCTTGTTTGATAAATATGAAATATTAAACATCCTAAAATGTACACAAAGTATTTTATAATTGTTTGGGTAATTGACGTCATATAATATTGTACGGCGAGAAACACCACACGCTCTGTTAATCTCGAAACCAAAACGATACCTTTCTTTTTTTAACTGCTATGGACTGTTGTACTATGTCCCTCAGCCTTACGGAGTCAGTGACATTGGCTTTTATTATATTAGATATGCTATTTGTTGTAGTAATCGAATATAATATGCGAGTACTAGCAGCGGCATTGCACAATATTCCATTACTAGATCCGACCCGCGGCGTGGCATGCGCCGCAGAGCAGGAGAGCGGTGGCGGTAGCTCAACCGCAGTGCGCGTGTCTCGAGACCAACGATGGGCAGGACAGGGAAGGGAGGGCTTGCTTGCGTCTTGCTTGCTCTGTCGTATACTATATACAGACTTCGTTGGCAAGCGAGTGTGGTTTGTCTCGCTTGCTCTTGCATATTCTATATATAGACTGCGTCTTGCTTGCTCTGGCGAATTATATATATGTATAGATGGTTAGCACTGTTGAACAGCATGTTTCCCACATTTTAATTGTTTTGAAGATGAGTATAAACTGCCACTGTACCCGATGCCGATGAATGTATGGGTCGGAACGTTGGAAGTTTTACTAATCGTCTTTAAAGCTCAGTGGCTTTTGTATGACTAGACTACTAAACACCATACCCTGCCCTTCCCTGCTCGTGGTAAATCCAAACTACCAACTGTACTATAGCAGCAACCGTTTGAAATGTATTATTTACTTTGTTTACTTTAAAAAATAATAATTTTGCAATCAGACGTATGCATCTCCATCTACAGAGGCTCCTTACTACCCTCCCGTGTTTATGGTACAGCCACAGCAGCAGCAGCAGCAGCAACAGCAACAGGTAAAGACCATTATTGTCAGAGGTTGTTGGTTTGTTTGTTTGTTTGTTTTTTGTGGTGGTGGGTAGGGCTGCCAATATTGTTGAAAAATGCTGCCCGGGTACCCATCCAAGTTTCGAACGGGTACCCGGGTTCCCATCCGAAGCATTACATAATTTTCCCGTCATGACCGCTATACAATGCTACCTAGCCACCTTCCATGCACCTCATTTCACACAGTAGCCACACGGCCGACGTCTTAGGGGCCTATTTTTTACCCCCCCCCTTTCGTCACAAAAACTTAGACCACCTCCAATGTGACGTCACTAAGCTTTGCGCCCCCCACCCCCCATAAAAGCCGTACATCCTTTTTGAAAATGAGCATGTGTCAAATAACTTTCTTTTTATTTAATGTGAAGTTGAACTTTAAAATCGATACACGCGTAAATCCATGTAAAAAGTCATTAAATAAAATTATAAACAATCAAATATTTAAGTGGAACTTTTATTTAAAGTTGCGCGTTTTGATGTGACGTCACATTTCTTGAACACACCCCCCCTCGTCACAAATGTTTGATCTCCTCCTCCCCTAGGTGCGTAACGTCATTTGTGGACAGCCCTTTACCCATCTTACACTGTTAGTAAATAATTTATTGACTTTCAAAACTGACAAATTTTGGCGTGTTATTAAAATCAGTTTTTGAGCAATGCACACGTGGTAACGAACACACGAAACACTATCGAATAGAGGGATGAGAGGAAGGGGGGTAGATGAACAACATCGACAATTGGAAATCCAATGTCGGCATATTTCAAAGCAAAGCTACTGTCAAAGCAGGGGTGTTTTTGTTAACAAAAACAAACACGGCCTCTGTCATCTCTATGCAGTCCATCCACACGGCCGACGTCTTAACCATCATACACTGTTAGTAACTATTTAATTTATTAACTTTAAAAACTGACAACCTTGTAGGCACTATTAATATCAATTTTTCTAGATCAACACCTGATAAAGAACACAAGAAACACAAGCGAATGGAGAGAGTGCACTTATAGGAGTGGAGTGAGGAGGTGGGGGGGTAGATAAACAACAATTGGTAACCTAATGTCGGCATGTTTCAAAGCAAAGTTAGTGTCAAGGCCGTGGTGTTTTTATGAACAACAACAAACACGGCCACTTTCATCTCTATGCAGTCCATCCTTATTTTAAGCAGAAGAGTTTTTTTTCCTTATATGATTCATTCAAAGAACCAAAACACACGTGTGTTGACGATTTCTGTTTCATTTTCAGAGAAAAAAAAGATGTATCAAAATACATTGTAGTTTGTCGAGACCTTATTTTATTTCCCGTTGACAGATATTTATCTTTAGATGTATTTCACAGCATATTCTTAAACAAAAATTTACATTAGATGCCACATTTTCACGGGTACCCGGGTGGAATTTTACTACCCGGGTAATCTCACGGCAACGGATACCCTGGTCCCGGGTACCCGATGACAGGCCTAGTGGTGTCGGGGGGGGGTCTGTATTTCTATTTTTTCATAAAAAATTGCCTTATCTCATCATGGGTGTTTCCCCTTTGGATCTATGTTTTGAGGTAATTAGAGCTATGTAAAAGCTTTTTTGTTGTATATCTGACAGTTGGGCTCAACGTAGGTTTCCTCTGAAAAGAAGCTGACTGCATATTTATAGGACACAGTCATTTCTTTAGAGAAGCTGACTGCATATATGTAGGACATCAGTCATTTCTTTAGAGAAGCTGACTGCATATTTATAGGACACTGTCATTTCTTTAGAGAAGCTGACTGCATATTTATAGGACACAGTCATTTCTTTAGAGAAGCTGACTGCATATTTATAGGACACTGTCATTTCTTTAGAGAAGCTGACTGTATTGTTTTGGGACATCAGTCATTTTATTTATAATAGAGAAGCTGAGTGTTATAGATAGTTACTTCTCAAACTTTTTAGTATGACGGACCTGAAGGAATTTTTCCATTGCCCCAGGGACCGGTGCACTATTTTCCCTGTACAGACGTGGTAGCGACATGAGCCCCCACATGGCCTACAGACGTGGTAGCGACATGATCCCCCACATGGCCTACAGACCTGGTAGCGACATGATCCCCCACATGGCCTACAGACCTGGTAGCGACATGATCCCCCACATGGCCTACAGACCTGGTAGCGACATGATCCCCCACATGGCCTACAGACCTGGCAGCGACATGATCCCCCACATGGCCTACAGACCTGGTAGCGACATGATCCCCCACATGGCCTACAGACCTGGTAGCGACATGATCCCCCACATGGCCTACAGACCTGGTAGCGACATGAGCCCCCACATGGCCTACACACGTGGTAGCGACATGATCCCCCACATGGCCTACAGACCTGGTAGCGACATGATCCCCCACATGGCCTACAGACCTGGTAGCGACATGATCCCCCACATGGCCTACAGACCTGGTAGCGACATGATCCCCCACATGGCCTACAGACCTGGTAGCGACATGAGCCCCCACATGGCCTACAGACCTGGTAGCGACATGATCCCCCCACATGGCCTACAGACCTGGTAGCGACATGATCCCCCACATGGCCTACAGACCTGGTAGCGACATGATCCCCCACATGGCCTACAGACCTGGTAGCGACATGAGCCCCCACATGGCCTACAGACCTGGTAGCGACATGATCCCCCACAAGGCCTACAGACCTGGTAGCGACATGATCCCCCACATGGCCTACAGACCTGGTAGCGACATGAGCCCCCACATGGCCTACAGACCTGGTAGCGACATGATCCCCCACATGGCCTACAGACCTGGTAGCGACATGATCCCCCACATGGCCTACAGACCTGGTAGCGACATGATCCCCCACATGGCCTACAGACCTGGTAGCGACATGATCCCCCACATGGCCTACAGACCTGGTAGCGACATGAGCCCCCCCACATGGCCTACAGACCTGGTAGCGACATGAGCCCCCCACATGGCCTACAGACCTGGTAGCGACATGAGCCCCCCCATGGCCTACAGCCCTGGTAGCGACATGAGCCCCCCACATGGCCTACAGACCTGGTAGCGACATGAGCCCCCACATGGCCTACAGACCTGGTAGCGACATGATCCCCCACATGGCCTACAGACCTGGTAGCGACATGAGCCCCCACATGGCCTACAGACCTGGTAGCGACATGATCCCCCACATGGCCTACAGACCTGGTAGCGACATGAGCCCCCACATGGCCTACAGACCTGGTAGCGACATGATCCCCCACATGGCCTACATACCTGGTAGCGACATGAGCCCCCACATGGCCTACAGACCTGGTAGCGACATGAGCCCCCACATGGCCTACAGACCTGGTAGCGACATGATCCCCCACATGGCCTACAGACCTGGTAGCGACATGAGCCCCCACATGGCCTACAGACCTGGTAGCGACATGATCCCCCACATGGCCTACAGACCTGGTAGCGACATGAGCCCCCACATGGCCTACAGACCTGGTAGCGACATGAGCCCCCACATGGCCTACAGACCTGGTAGCGACATGAGCCCCCACATGGCCTACAGACCTGGTAGCGACATGAGCCCCCACATGGCCTACAGACCTGGTAGCGACATGAGCCCCCCATGGCCTACAGCCCTGGTAGCGACATGAGCCCCCACATGGCCTACAGACCTGGTAGCGACATGAGCCCCCACATGGCCTACAGACCTGGTAGCGACATGAGCCCCCACATGGCCTACAGACCTGGTAGCGACATGATCCCCCACATGGCCTACAGACCTGGTAGCGACATGATCCCCCACATGGCCTACAGACCTGGTAGCGACATGATCCCCCACATGGCCTACAGACCTGGTAGCGACATGATCCCCCACATGGCCTACAGACCTGGTAGCGACATGAGCCCCCACATGGCCTACAGACCTGGTAGCGACATGATCCCCCACAAGGCCTACAGACCTGGTAGCGACATGATCCCCCACATGGCCTACAGACCTGGTAGCGACATGATCCCCCACATGGCCTACAGACCTGGTAGCGACATGATCCCCCACATGGCCTACAGACCTGGTAGCGACATGAGCCCCCACATGGCCTACAGACCTGGTAGCGACATGATCCCCCACATGGCCTACAGACCTGGTAGCGACATGATCCCCCACATGGCCTACAGACCTGGTAGCGACATGAGCCCCCCCACATGGCCTACAGACCTGGTAGCGACATGAGCCCCCCACATGGCCTACAGACCTGGTAGCGACATGAGCCCCCCATGGCCTACAGCCCTGGTAGCGACATGAGCCCCCCACATGGCCTACAGACCTGGTAGCGACATGAGCCCCCACATGGCCTACAGACCTGGTAGCGACATGATCCCCCACATGGGCTACAGACCTGGTAGCGACATGAGCCCCCACATGGCCTACAGACCTGGTAGCGACATGATCCCCCACATGGCCTACAGACCTGGTAGCGACATGAGCCCCCACTTGGCCTACAGACCTGGTAGCGACATGATCCCCCACATGGCCTACATACCTGGTAGCGACATGAGCCCCCACATGGCCTACAGACCTGGTAGCGACATGAGCCCCCATATGGCCTACAGACCTGGTAGCGACATGATCCCCCACATGGCCTACAGACCTGGTAGCGACATGAGCCCCCACATGGCCTACAGACCTGGTAGCGACATGATCCCCCACATGGCCTACAGACCTGGTAGCGACATGAGCACCCACATGGCCTACAGACCTGGTAGCGACATGAGCCCCCACATGGCCTACAGACGTGGTAGCGACATGAGCCCCCACATGGCCTACAGACCTGGTAGCGACATGAGCCCCCACATGGCCTACAGACCTGGTAGCGACATGAGCCCCCACATGGCCTACAGACCTGGTAGCGACATGAGCCCCCACATGGCCTACAGACCTGGTAGCGACATGAGCCCCCACATGGCCTACAGACCTGGTAGCGACATGATCCCCCACATGGCCTACAGACCTGGTAGCGACATGATCCCCCACATGGCCTACAGACCTGGTAGCGACATGAGCCCCCACATGGCCTACAGACCTGGTAGCGACATGAGCCCCCACATGGCCTACAGACCTGGTAGCGACATGAGCCCCCACATGGCCTACAGACGTGGTAGCGACATGAGCCCCCACATGGCCTACAGACCTGGTAGCGACATGAGCCCCCACATGGCCTACAGACGTGGTAGCGACATGAGCCCCCACATGGCCTACAGACCTGGTAGCGACATGATCCCCCACATGGCCTACAGACCTGGTAGCGACATGATCCCCCACATGGCCTACAGACCTGGTAGCGACATGATCCCCCACATGGCCTACAGACCTGGTAGCGACATGAGCCCCCACATGGCCTACAGACCTGGTAGCGACATGATCCCCCACAAGGCCTACAGACCTGGTAGCGACATGATCCCCCACATGGCCTACAGACCTGGCAGCGACATGAGCCCCCACATAGCCTACAGACCTGGTAGCGACATGAGCCCCCACATGGCCTACAGACCTGGCAGCGACATGAGCCCCCACATGGCCTACAGACCTGGTAGCGACATGAGCCCCCACATGGCCTACAGACCTGGTAGCGACATGAGCCCCCACATGGCCTACAGACCTGGTACATTTGGCATGAGTTTGGTTAGTTACATGCTACATGTCATCCAACAATTTTGAAAAGACTAGTCGCTTGTGTTTCATTTGTCGTTACTGGTATTTATGGTCGTTGTCGGTAACTTCTTTACTTCACTTAACTACAGTGCCGGCCCTTGGGTATGCGTTCCCAAGGCAGCAAACAATGAGTGGGGCCCCGGGCCCAAGCCAGCAGAGGCGAGACCAATGCATGCAAAATTTGCTTTTCTACATATATTAAAAAAATGGGAAATAAAAAAATTAAATCTCTAGCATTATTCTCTACAAACAGCATTGTCGCAATCACTAATTACAGTTTTGTTCATATAATTAAAGATATTAGAACGGAAAAAAAGATGTTAATAATTTAAAATGTATCTTTTTGGTATGCTAATTGACAGTTTATTTATCATATACAAATTAAAATAAACTATCAAAAATGGCGCTGGTTTTGGTTTTGTCGTATCTTCTATTTCCACCTGTTTTACAATTTACAAGGAAATCTTGCGAGCTTCCACGGCTGCAAAATCTGAAATAATGTTTTTATTCTCAAGATCCCTAGCAACATCATTTGTCAATTATAGCAAAATAGCTAAGTTACTGAGGTAAATCTTGAATCATTGTTGATTGCAAATAGGTTTTTAATAAGTTTTAGTTTCGAAAAGCTTCTTTCTCCGGAAGCCACAGTGATTGGAATAGTTAGAAGTATTCGAAGTGCCATGTGTGTGTCAGGTGTATCACTCTAACGCTATAATCAACTTCAAAATCTTAACAAGATCCTTTGTAGGTGACTGCAGGAGTGATTGAACTCAATTATTGCAACTCTTCATCAAGCATCTTTACTTTCGCAGGCTGTGAGTTTTTTCTCCAGATTCATACTGCAATTCAGTATATAATTTTTGTTGTTGTTGTAATTGATGAAATTTTTAAAGAAATTCAGACGACTCATGATGCCTTCGCAGTTGTTCAAAGCGACTGTCCATCGACGTGATTGCCATATCAACAATATGGTTTAAAAATACGTGCGAAATTTTTCTTGACGATATACAAATCTTTCATCTTCTCCTCCATATGGAATCTTTTTTTCGCACTGCCGTCTCTTTAAAAGAGGGTTCAAATTCTAAGGCCGTGGCATTTTATTTTGCAATTTTGCTATTGTTGTTTCAAAACTACCATTTTTCTGTAAGATTTCAACCATTTGCAAATATGTTCCATGCTGCCAACTTCACTCGCTAGATCAACAAAAACATTTTGTAAATATTTGCTAATGTAATTAAATTGGAACAATATGTCGTACCAAAAAACTATTGAAACAATCAAATTGAAGTTCTTAAGTCTTAACTGTGGCAGGTACAAGAAGTAAACAAAATCAGCTACGATTGAATTGTAAAGACGAGCGTGTACGCCTGACTTATGCCCCTTCATGTCCACACCGTTGTCGAATCCTTGACCGCGGGTATCAGAAACATCTAAACCAAATTTTGTCTAGATCCAATAGTAAGACAACAAGCAGGTGCTGTCCAGCACATTTTTCTACATCTAGAAAACGTATGAATTGCTCTTGAATTATTTCAGAATATCCACCTCCAGGGCTTTCATAGCTAATTTGTCAGTGATATATGTTCTTGGTGACTTTGGTCCGGTCAAGTATTACTAAAAAGTAGTTAGGTGTCGTCCATAAAGTACATCACGCTCCAGAGGGGTGAGAGGGTGTAAGAAAGTATGACAGGAGGGAGGGGGGGGGTCCGGCCATGTGTGACGTCATGGTGTTTTATATTAAATTTTAATTATTTTGTTAACAAATTTCGAAAGTGTGACGTACTTTAAGGGGGGTGTCCAAGATTTGTGACAGGGGGTAGGGGAGGAGTTAAAAATTGTCAAAAATAGCGTGACGTACTTTATGGACGGCCCCTTAGCTGATTTACCCTTCCTACGATAATTGCCCTTACCTTATTTCTAGGGCTGAGGAAATTAACGATTAATTTCTCGATTAATCGTTAAAAATTGTTATCGATTAAAATTCTTTTAATCGATAAAATTTCGATTAAAATTAAATATAATAGTTATAATATTATAAAAAAAATTATTAATAAATAATTAATAATTAATAATTAATAATTTATATATTTTCTACGTACAAACTTCTCCCGCGTAATATTATAATTTATTTTATTCCTCTATGTGGACCGGCAGACGTCAACTAAAAAATGGCTGACAGCATCAGCGCAGTTAAATTTTATCATATAACTAGAAAGTTGAGCAACATTTTTATTTTTAAGCTAACTGCGGATGGCAAAGTCGAAGAGGGTGAAAAAGTTTACTGCGTTCACTGCCATAAACAATTCACATTTAAAGGATCAAATACATCGCTGACGTACCACCTTCAGCACAAACATCTGATCAAGTATCAACACATTGTCATAAAATTTAGTTTAAAATATTCTTAATTTTCAATGTCCGTGAGAAATGTTCAGTTTAATGACGTCATAAATTTCTATTTTTGGCTTTAATCGAAATAATCGTTTAATTAATAATCATTACACGATGTACACACCAGGGTATAAATGTGCTTCATGTCATTACATGATGTACACACCAGAGTATAATGTGCTTCATATCATTACATGATGTACACACCAGGGTATAATTTGCTTCATGTCATTACATGATGTACACACCAGGGTATAAATGTTTTCCATGTTGTTACACGATGTAGTACACACCACGGTATAAATGTGCTCCATGTGATTACATGATGTAGTACACACTACACACCATGGTATAAATGTGTTCCATGTTGTTACACGATGTACACACCATAGTATAGATGTGCTTCATGTCATTACACGATGTACACACCATAGTATAGATGTGCTTCATGTCATTACACGATGTAGTACACACCATTGTATAAATGTTCTGCCCCAGCAGCAACAAGAGTAACAGGTAGAGCACAATATTGTCAGAAGTTTTGTTGTTGTTGTTGTGTTGTTGGGGTGGCGGTGGGGGATTCAGTATCGTCCATATTTCCTCAAATATTGTCCAATGTCATCAGGGATGGTTCCCCTTTGGGTCTATGTGTAAGTAGAGCAGTGTCATAAGCTTTCAGTTTGTTTACCTGACAGTTGGGCTCAATGTAGTTTTCCTCTGAGAACCTGATCTCAGAGTTATAGTGAATCTGTTATTTGTTTATAGTACCTGACTGCATAGTTTTAGGATATCAGTCATTTTATTTATCATAGAGAAGCTCAGTGTTATAGATAGGTACATTTCAAACATGTTAATATGATGGACCTGCAGGAATTTTCCCATTGCCCCGGGGACAGGTGCAATGGTTTCCCTGTACAGACGTGGTAGCGACATGCATCCCCCAACAAACCTACAGCCCTAAAACATTTGTCATGATTTCGGTTAGTTATAGGATACATGTCATCTGGAAATTTTGAAAAGAATAATCACTTGTCTTTACTGATATTTTTGGTCGTTGTCGGTAACTTCTTTACTTCCCCTAACCACAGGGTCGGTCCTTGGGTATGCGGGTCCCAAGGCAGCAAACAATGAGTGACGCCCCGGGCCCAAGCCAGCAGAGGCCAGGCGAGACCAATCCAAGCACAAATTTGCTTTTCTATAAAAAAAATAATTTTAAATGGGATAAAAAAATTAACTCACTAACAGTTTTACTTTACAAATGCATTGACACAATCAATAATTACAGTGTTATTCAAATAATTAAAGGTATTAAAACGAAAAGAAAATGTTAATAATTATAAATATGTAACTTTTTGGTATGCTAATTGACAGTTTATGTATCATATACAAATTAACATAAACTATTAAAACTAGCGTTGCTTTTGTTGTATCTTCTATTTCCACCTTGGTTTTTATTAAATCCCTTATATTAACTTCACGGCCGTCTCTCTCTGTCGTCATCTCTCTCTCTCTCTCTCTCTCTCTCTCTCTCTCTCTCTCTCTCTCTCTCTCTCTCCTCTCTCTCTCTCTCTCTCTCTCTCTCTCTCTCTCTCATCTGTCTGTCCTGGGCGGGCGGAAAAACAAAAGTAAAAAATGACCAACTTCCCGTGATTCGATCGAGCTGAATTTGGCACACGGACCCGTCTGACCTAACAATGAATTGTATCAAAATTTCAGATCGATCAAACGTACCGTAATTAAATTAATGCATTTTTAGTTTATCTATATAAACTATATGTAGCGGTCGCTAGTGTTTACATGTTACGGGTCACTTGACTTCACGCCAGCAGTCCATGACCACATCTCGTGGAGGAGGAGTTCACTCAGTTTTAGGCTGCAAATGCTTGTCGGGTTGGAAGATAATCAATACTTTAAGTTCTGTCTCACATATAAGGGATTTATAGTCAAAAACTTTGTTTTTACGGGGTTGTTTTATTAAATCCCTTATATTAACTTCACGGCCATCTCTGTCTGTCGTCATCTCTCTCTCTCTCTGTCTTGGGCGGGTGGAAAAACAAAAGTAAAAAAAGACCCACTTCCCATGATCCGATCGAACTGAAATTTGGCACACGGAACCGTCTCACCTAACAATGAATCGTATCAAAATTTCAGATCGATCGAACGTACCGTAATTAAATTAATGCATTTTTAGTTTATCCTTATATAACGTATGTAATTCAAATTCACTGTTTTTTATTGTTTTTTTCCCACGTGAGAGTTTGAGTTGACGCGTTGAGGCGACCCATCGAAGTACCGGCGTGCTTTTGTTTACATTTTACGTGTCATGCTGAGCTCAGTCCCCTAGGGTTATGAAGCAAAGTTGAGTTAAGACAAATTCAGTCTGTAAATGTTTGTAGCGTTTGAAAATAATCAATACTGTTAGTTATGTCTCATATGTAAGGGATTTATAGTCAAAAACTTTGTTTTTACGGGTTTGTTTTATTACAATTTAAAAGGAAATCTTGCAAGTTTTCGCGGCTGCAAAATCTGGATACTAAAATCATTTGCATTTTATTGTCATTGTTTCCCCAAATTATAGGGATCGAAGTAAAGTGGCGTGCCACTTACATAGGCAATATATCAAATGGGATACTGGTATACAATGTTAGCATAGTTAAAGATACATATAGATTAACCCTATATTAATTGTATAGTTTCAGGAAGTATAAATAAATGCAATATTTAACATATATCATTTATTTGTATTTAATTTTTGTAAACATAATTTAAGTTACTAAAAAGGATATTTTTTAAGAAACCCAAGTTAGTAATAATATGTCGCATAGTATTGTAAATTAAATTTCAAATAAGTTAAATGGCAATAGAAAAAATTCTAATCTTATTACCGAAATTGTCTCAATAACAACGCAATATTAAAATATATTAGTACCGGTGCTTTGTGGTGCAGCGATGACGCGCAATTAAATTCTAATGCACGTCAGATGTTACAATAAAAATTTATTTTAAAATAAAGTTGTCTTTCTCCCTGACAAAATATAGTGCCTATTTATACAGCCATGTAGTTGAAAATATAATTGTATTATTTATGTGTAAATGAATACAAATTATGTCATGCAACAATTTTGAAAAGAATAATCTTCAGTCCTGATTGCTCAATGTTCATTTACTATCGCCTTCGTTTCGTATTACAATATGTTGATGTTGGCAATCATCGTTTTTATTTCGACTGTTTTAAGTGGATCATATTTTAATAAATTTGTATTCTGACTTAGGCGTATGTTTTCATAAACGAGAAAATAAAACATAATGAAAATGGTCATAGAAATGTATTAAAAACTAGTATAGTAGCTATATTTTAGAATTATTAACTTTAACTAATGATTCATATGAGCCTCCTTATTTTTTTGAAAATTCGTCACATCATGGTTAGACTGAGGACAATATTAACGCAATGAAGTAATGAAATGAAATAATGTTCCTGTAATTTGTCTTAATAATCCTCATTGTTGAAAAACCAGCTTCGCATACGTAAGTTGGTGGAAATGGAAGAAGAGTCATGTGAACAATGTCGGCTATATTCGTGACATTCTGCACTTACGTGACTCCTATAGTACTCAAGAGAGGTCATAGTTCAGACATTCATTTAAAATCCTTCAACCGCTGCCAACTCCAGTAATTTATCTTCCAAATTTGCAGACAAATCAACCTTCGATGCAATAAATGGATTGGGTAGCCACCCAGTACCATTCCGTGGATCATCTTCAGTTGGAAAGTAGAATTAGAAACGGTCGATTAATGTAATTAATTTTGTAACGTTTTCAATGATGACTTTTTTTGTAGAGATTGAACATCAAGCTCTTCAATTGCACTATTGATAGTTGTTGCTAAATTGGTAAACATATCGAAACAATCTGCTGATACTCGACTCACCCATGCTTCTTGCTTTTGTTTCGTCCATCGATCTTGTCTGTCTTGATGAAGCATGAAGCTATCCTTCTTTGCGTGTAAATATTGTGCTCATTCAGTAAGCATCTAGTCTTGCCACACAACATCTAGTCTTGTCACACAACATCTAGTCTAGCCACACAACATCTAGTCTAGCAAAACAACATCTAGTCTAGCAACACAACATCTAGTCTTGTCACACCACATCTAGTCTAGCCACACAACATCTAGCCTGAGCCACACAACATCTAGCAAGAGCCACACAATATGTAGCATCGTGTCAGAATCCTTAAGTAAATTACAGTAGGATAGATATCTCACCTCCGTTACGCCTGTTTGCTCAAATTACGCTGACGCGCAAGTCAAAATTGAGCTCAACAACTGGAAGTTTTTAGTTTGTGGTTTAACCTCCGGTTAGTGGAGACCATATTGATGCTTCGGCCATACGACTGAGTATTTCATGAGTCACAGTCCAAGAGCCTCATCTCTGTATAACTTTTCAGCAATAATTTTACATCTTTGATGTTAGGACGCCAATACTTGAGTCAACGAATTAAACCAATGGGGTGTAAGAAGTTCACACGTTGGGAGTACTGCGAAGTAAAGCTGCATGGGGAAGGTCTGGGAAGTATTGGTGTCATATCAAAGACATACTTTAAATGTCATTTAAAATATATGACGCGAGATGATACGTGTCATATTATAATAGGAGGAAATGGGGGGGGGATGAATGAAATATGTTTGGGTACATATGTGGTGTTCACTATCATCTTGTAGCAGGACGTTAATATATCCTATGGGCTATGAGAACTGGGAATGTTTAAGTGTCATAAGTATTAGTTAGTTGGAAACAGTGTATGACTACACACCATGGTATAAATGTGCTCAATGTCGTTACACGATGTAGTACACACACCAGAGTATAAATGTGCTTCATGTTGTTACACGATGTACACACCATGCTATAAATGTGCTCCATGTTGTTACACGATGTACACACCATGCTATAAATGTGCTCCATGTTGTTACACGATGTACACACCATGCTATAAATGTGCTCCATGTTGTTACACGATGTACACACCATGGTATGAATGTTCAGCCCCAGCAGCAGCAACAAGCGCAACAGGTAGAGCACATTTTTTTCTGAAGTTTTTTTGTTGTTGTTGTGTTGTGTTGTTTGGGGTGGGGGATTCAGTATTGTCCCATATTTCCTCAAATATTGTCTAATGTCATCAGGGATGGTTCCCCTTTGGGTCTATGTGTAAGTAGAGCAGTGTAATAAACTTTTAGTTGTTTGTTTACCTGACAGTTTGGCTCAACGTAGTTTTCCTCTGAGAACCTGACTGCATAGTTATAGGACAGACGTTATTTCTTTATATAACCTGACTGCATAGTTATAGGATATCAGTCATTTTATTTATCATAGAGAAGCTCAGTGTTATAGATAGGTACATTTCAAACATGTTAATATGACGGACCTGCAGGAATTTTCCCATTGCCCCAGGGACAGGTCCAATGTTTTCCCTGTACAGACGTGGTAGCGACATGCATCCCCCAAAAAGCCTACAGCCCTAAAACATTTGACATGAATTTTGTTAGTTATATGATACATGTCATCTGGAAATTTTTATAAGAATAATCACTTGTCTTTACTGGTCTTTTTGGTCGTTGTCGGTAACTTCTCCTAACTGCACTGCCGGCCCTTGGGTATGCGGGTCCCAAGGCAGAAAACAATGAGTGACGCCCCGGGCCCAAGCCAGCAGAGGCCAGGCGAGACCAATCCATGCACAAATTTGCTTTTCTACATATTTTTTTTAAAAATGGGATAAAAAAATTAACTCACTAACAGTTTTACTTTACAAATGCATTGACACAATCAATAATTACAGTTTTATTCAAATAATTAAAAATATTAAACGAAAAAAATGTTAATAATTATAAATATGTATCTTTTTGGTATGCTAATTGACAGTTTATGTATCATATACAAATTAACATAAACTATTAAAACTAGCGTTGCTTTTGTTGTATCTTCTATTTCCACTTTAGTTTTTACAATTTAAAAGGAAGTCTTGCGAGTTTTCGCGGCTGCATAATCTGGATACTAAAATCATTTGCATTTTAATGTCATTGTTTCCCCAAATTATAGGGATCGAAGTAAAGTGGCGTGTCACTTTCATGTACAATTTATCAAACGAGGTATGGAGTTATGATGTTAGCGTAGGTAAAGATACATATAGATTAACCATATATTAATTGTATAGTTTCAGTAAGTATAAATAAATGAAATATTTAACATGTATCATTTATTTGTATTTAATTTTTGTAAAACATAATTTAAGTTACTAAAAATATTTTTTTAAGAAACACAAGTTAATAATAATATGTCGCATAGTATTGTAAATTAAATTTCAAATAAGTTAAATGGAAATAGAATATATACCAATCTTGTTACCGAAATTGTCTCAATAACAACGCAATATTAAAATATATTAGTACCGGTGCTTTGTGGTGCAGCGATGACGCGCAATTAAATTGTAATGCACCTCAGATGTTACAATAAAAATGTATTTTAAAATAATTTTTTTATTTCTCACTGACAAAATATAGTGCCTATTTATACAGCCATATATTTGAACATATAATTGTATTATTTATGTGTAAATGAATACAAATTACGTCATCCAACAATTTTGAAAAGAATAATCTTAAGTCCTGATTGCTCAATGTTCATTTACTATCGCCTTCATTTCGTATTACAATATGTTGATGTTGGCAATCATTGTTTTTATTTCGACTGTTTTAAGTTGATCATATTTTAATAAATTTGCAATCTGACTTAAGCGTAAGTTTTCATAAACGAGAACATAAAACATAATGAAAAAAGTCATAGAAATTTATTAAAAACTAGTATAGTAGCTATATTTTAGAATTATTAACTTTAACTAATGGTTCATATGAGCCTCCTTATTTTTTGTAAATTCATAAAATCATGGTTAGACTGAGGACAATATTAACGCAATGAACTAATGAAATGAAATAATGTTCCTGTAATTTGTCTTAATAATGCTCATTGTTGAAAAACCAGCTTCGCATACGTAAGATGGTAGAAATGGAAGAAGAGTCACGTGACCAATGTCGGCTAATTCGTGACATTCTGCACTCACGTGACTCCTATAGTACTCAAGAGAGGTCATAGTTCAGACATTCATTTAAAATCCTTCAACCGCTGCCAACTCCAGTAATTTATCTTCCAAATTTACAGACAAATCAACCTTCGATGCAATAAATGGATTGGGTAGCCACCCAGTACCATTCCGTGGATCATCTTCAGTTGGAAAGTAGAATTAGAAACGGTCGATTAATGTAATTAATTTTGTAAAGATTTCAATGATTACTTTTTTGTAGAGATTGAACATCAAGCTCTTCAATTGCACTAGTGATTGTTGTTGCTAAATTGGTAAACATATCGAAACAATCTGCTGATACTCGACTCACCCATGCTTCTTGCTTTTGTTTCGTCCATCAATCTTGTCTGCCTTGATGAAGCATGAAGCCATCCTTCCTTGCGTGTAAATATTGTGCTCATCTAGTAAGCCAAATTGTTTGTCAATACTTCATTTCCAAATAGTTGAGACCCATCAGTTTTTTGTTTTCCCTGTAGAACCTGGTCAAGCGGAACTACTTGTATCAGTCGGTTAAGATGTTTGTAAAAAAATTGCTCTTCCTTAAAGACAACCTTGGTTTGATATCGCACGTATAATAGTAATTTGTTAATGTATATAGCACGGTACCTCAGCAAGCAACTGGGCTCACACCACTTTACGTAAAATTTTTAGGATACATAATTATCAACTCATTCAACATAAAATATTCATGTTCTAAATACAACATATAATGACATTACAGTGCATATAAGCAGCGTTGTCGTTTAAATAATTATTAGTTTGTTGTTAAATTAATTTTGAAAGTAAAATTTGAAATAATGTGTTTCTAGTGAAGTCTTGGAGGCCTTATTCGTTGGAAACACAGCGAATGTGTAATGGTAGAGAATTCCATTGTTTGGGGGCACAAAAAGAGAAAGACAAGTCACCTAATGTTTTAGTTTGCGTCTTTGGGTCAGTTCAAAACTTGCATCTATTTCAAATTAATACAACAACAACAAAAAAAAATTTTTTTTTAGAAATTAATATAATTTATTTTAAATTATTTGTTTCATTTTATTATAGAAAAATTGACATATTTTTTTATGGTTAGTATTAATGGCTGCAAATGGAAGATTATAATTATATTTTTCTTTCCTTTCTTGATAATTTCTGCGGACCGGCAGTAAATGGTCCGCGGACGACCACTTTGAGTAACACTGGTATAGATCAAATGTCATGTTGGTAACACTGGTATAGATCAAATGTCATGTTGGTAACACTGGTATAGATCAAATGTCATGTTTGTAACACTGGTATAGATCAAATGTCATGTTTGTAACACTGGTCAAAGTCAGTGTCCATGAATGTCATGTTTGTAACACTGGTATAGATCAAATGTCATGTTCGTGTAACACTGGTATAGATCAAATGTCATGTTTGTAACACTGGTAAGATCAAATGTCATGTTGGTAACACTGTATAGATCAAATGTCATGTTGGTAACACTGGTATAGATCAAATGTCATGTTGGTAACACTGGTATAGATCAAATGTCCTGTTGGTAACACTGTATAGATCAAAAGGCATGTTCGTAACACTGGTATAGATCAAATGTCATGTTCGTCTCAACAGTGCCACTGAAGTTCGTACGTAATGGTGAGATCAAAGCTTGTTCTTGTAGCCTGAGTCACACACCATCTAGTCTTGCCCCAGAAAATCTAGCCTGAGTTACACAAGATAAAGTCTTGTCACACAACATCTAGTCTAGCAAAACAACATCTAGTCTAGCAAAACAACATCTAGTCTAGCAAAACAACATCTAGTCTAGCAAAACAACATCTAGTCTAGCCACACAACATCTAGTCTATTCACACAACATCTACTCTAGCCACACAACACCTAGCCTAGTCACGCAATATCTAGCATCTTGTCAGAATCCTCTAGTGAATTACAGTAGGATAGATAATTCACCTCGGTTGCGGCCTGTTTGCTCAAATTACGCTGATGCGCAAGGGAAAAGTGAGCTCAACAACTGGAAGTCTTTAGTATTGTGATTTAACCTCCAGTCAAGGTCACTCATTAATGGAGACCATATTGAGGCTCCGGCCATACGATGGAATATTTCATGAGGCACAGTCCAAGAACCTCATCTCTGTATACATTTTCAGCAATAATTTTACGTCTTTGATGTTAGGACGCCAATACTTGAGTCAACGAATTCAACCAATGGCGTGTAAAAAGATCACATCGTGGGAGTACACCGAAGTAAACCTTCATGGGGAGGGTCTGGGAAGTATTGGTGTCATATCAAAGACATACTTTAAATGTCATTCAAAAATTTAGGACTCGAGATGATACGTGTCCTATTATAATAGGAGGAAATGGGGGGGGGATGAATGAATTAAGTTTGGGTACATATGTGGTGTTCACTGTCATCTTGTAGCTGGACTGCAATATTTCCTAACAAAAAGTGCTATGGGAACTGTGAATGTTTAAGTGTTGTGTGTATTAGTTACTTGGAAACAGGGTATGACTACACAACATAGTATAACTGTGTTCCATGTCGATACACGATGTATGCACACCGTGTTACAAATGTGCTTCATGTTGTTACACGATGTAGTACACACACCATGGTATAAATGTGCTTCACGTTGTTACACGATGTAGTACACACCGTGTTACAAATGTGCTTCATGTGCTTACACGATGTAGTACACACACCGTGGTATAAATGTGCTCCATGTTGTTACACGATGTAGTACACACCATGTTATAAATATTTTCCATGTCGTTACACGATGTAGTTCATACACCGTGGTGTAATTGTGTTCCATGATGTTACACCATGTAGTACACACACCATGGTATAAATGTGCTTCATGACATTACACGATGTAGTACACACACCATGGTATAAATGTGCTCCATGTCATTACACGATGTAGTACACACACCATGGTATAAATGTGCTCCATGTCATTACACGATGAACACACCAAAGTATAAATGTTCGGCCCCAGCAGCAACAAGAGTAACAGGTAGAGCACATTATTGTCAGAATTTGTTTTTTTGTTGTTGTTGTTGTTGATGTGTTGTTGGGGGTGGGGGATTCAGTATTGTCCCTATTTCCTCAAATATTGTCTAATGTCATCAGGGATGGTTCCCCTTTGGGTCTATGTGTAAGTAGAGCAGTGTGATAAGCTTTTAGTTGTTTGTTTACCTGACAGTTTGGGCTCAACGTAGTTTTCCTCTGAGAACCTGACTGCATAGTTATAAGACATCTCAGTGGCGTAGCTAGAACTTTTGCCCCCCGGGGCGGTCTCCAATTTGCCACCCTTTTTAGGGGCCATCCATAAAGGACGTAACGCACTGACAGGCTCAGGTTTGTGACGATATGTGACGAAGGGGGGAGGTGTTTAAGAAATGTGACGTCACGTCAAAACTCGCAACTTTAAATTAATTTCCACTTAAATATTTGATTACTGACACTTTATTTAATGGCGTTTATGCAAAACGCGTGTTACGATATTAGAATGCAGCCTTACACTAAAAACATACTTAAATGGCAAAAATTTAATTTGAAACATGTTCATTTTCAAACAGAAAATACGGCTTTGTGACGTCTTATTGAAGAAGAAGTCTAAGCTTTTGTGACGACGTGTGACGAGGGAGGGAGGAGGTGGTCAATTAGCTAAAATAGCGTGCTTTATTTATGGACGGCCAGCTAGTCAGACAGTGGTTCCTAACCTTTTGGGGTCCATGCACCCCTTCAGCTGCCCAAAAAAGTTCATGCACCCCCTCATGAAACTTGAAGAAAATGCATAATAAACTATGTTTATTTTACGAACACAACAGTTTTAACAATAGGCAACAAGGAATTTAGTGAGAGATCTGTTGCTTCTTATGATCAATCCGCGATTTAAATATGGGGACTGTTTTGGACAAAGCAACTCTCATGTCATCCTCTGCATTCAACTTATTCCTTGCCTTGGTTTTAATCGTCAAAAGTGTGGAGAATCCTGCTTCACAGAGATAGGTTGTGGCAAATGGAAGGAGAGTCAGTACTGCCCTCTTGGCTAGTTGTGGGTAGGAATCTAGCTGGGCGCACCAAAATTCAATCAAGGTATTGCAACTGAAGGCACTCCTCAGTACTTCTCTGGTTCTCAAATCAATCAGGTCATCTTTAGCAAGGTCACTGTCATCAATGTTGTTCAAGTCACAGAGAAAAGGATTGCGAATCCAAAGGTCTTTCCTAGCAATTTCTTGACAGAAATACCCATCAAATGACCTTTGCAATGTTGAAAGGTGCTCTGAAATTTCCCCTTTGATGTTGTCGGGCAGTGATCCCTCAGTGCTTCCTTCTGCACCAGATATTACAACTTCATCCAAGAGTGGAAAATTGGCCAAGTTGGACTTTTCCAGTCGTCGTTGGAATAGTGGCAGTTTGTTAAGGAAGGCTTGCAATCTCTCAGTAGCATCCATTACAGTCACAGCAGATCCTTGGAGAGATGTGTTCAACTCATTCAAGATGGAGAAGATGTCAGCCAGATATGCCAAGTAATGAATGAAATTTGGACAGTCAAACTTGTCAGCAAGGTCACTCTCTTTTTCTCGCAAGAAAATGGCAAGCTCCACTCTCAGTTCTACTAACCGAGAAAGTATCCGTCCCCTGGACAACCAGCGAACCTCAGTGTGGTAGAGCAGAACTTCATGCTCAGAGCCCACCTCCTGACAGAACAACTTGAAGAGGCGGTGGTTCAAGGCATGTGAGCGGATAAAATGTACAACTTGGACTGCAGTAGAAAGAACTGACTTCAAGGTTGGAGGTAGAGTTTTGCAAGCCAGGGCCTGACGATGAAGGATACAGTGTGTTGTGACAATATCTGGAACTTCTTTCTTTACCAGTGCTGAAAATCCTGATTTATTACCGAGCATGGAGGGAGCACCATCTGTGCAAATTGAAGAAATTCTTGAAGTCCAGTCAAATTGGTTTTCAGTGAAGAATGCCCTGACTAGCTGCAGCACATCAGCAGCTTTGGTAGTAGCTAGGAGTGGTTTACAAAAGAGAAACTCCTCCTTCAGCAATCCACTATGAACATATCTCACAAATACAAGAAGCTGACTGCATTGTGCTACATCAGTGGATTCATCCAGCTGCATGCTAAATGGAAAAGGACTGCTTCTCATCTCGCACAAGATTTGATCCAGAATGTCTGCAGCCATGTCACTAATCCTGGAATGAATAGTGCCATTGGACAAAGGGACTTTCTCAACCTGCTTCCTTTGCTGGTGACCACACATCAGTTCCACCATCTCCAGGGCACAAGGCTTCACCAAAGTTTCACCAATGGTGTGGGGCTTCTTGTTCTTTGCAATAAGATATGCAACCTTGAAGGATGCCTCTAGTGCAGGCTTTTGTGAAAAAGAAAATCCAAGATTGGGCAAGGTACCTGAGGCCAAGAATCGAGCTCTCTTCTGCTTGAATACCTCAACACTGTCCTTGGAATTGGATGGATGGACTTTCTCCAAGTGCTCTCTGAGTCTAACAGGCTTCATGTTGTCATTGCACATGATTTTTCCACAGAGGAAGCACTGAGGCTTTTGTGTTCCATCTTTCTCTGTGATGAATGAGAATCCAAACTGGATGTAGCCTTCATCATATTTTCGCTTTTTTGACATCTGTAGTAAGGGAAATAATTGAAAAAAATAAAGAAATAAAATACTTAAAAAAGTATTTTTTTAAGACACGCTTTTATTTACATACTGAAAGTGCACCAAAAAGAATAAAATTAAAAATTTCTATGGCTACAGGTGAAATTCGTGAAACTATCAATTGCATCGATTTTCGACCTTATCAATTATAGTGGTAAAAAGCGCATAAAAATATTTACCAAAACTCCCGTTGCTCTTCTTGTATCATTATGTCAATTTAGATTTAGTTTCATATACTGAGCTGTTAAACACGGGGAATGTGGTACGAAACACACCTCAATTTCAGCAGCCAATGAAAATCCAGTGCGTTGAATGTGCACAGCATGTGATGTAAACATTAAATGACCCAAAGTAAAACCACGTGCGCACAGGCCATGTACAAACACAGTCTTCACATGTTCACCTAACGCCGATTGGCTGGAGAGGACATGCCCCCATTTTTTCATTGGTTCTGGCATCCTCTCCCTCGCCTTGAAAATTACTATGTCGAGAGGCGTTGTGTGAGAAATAGAACGAAATATAGATATAAACTAAAAATGCATTAATTTAATTACAAATCATCAAAACTCTTGGAAGTAGTTTCTCTTTCATGGACAACTTTTCAACTTACCCTGACAACTAGACTTGGGTGAATTTCTTTTCTCTTTGATGACTAGATTTGGCTGTTATTTTCCACTACCCTGACGGCAGTGAGACGATCACCGGAAGACATATATCTGACGTATTTGATGACAAAATTAAATTATTTTTAGAAAACTGTGACGTGAAACACGAAATTCCGAGAAACACGTAGAGCGAACCGTTCATTTTGCGAAAAGGTTTTTCCGTCAATTTTTCACATGCGCAAAAAGATGCGCGAACGACTATTGGCAAAAAGGTTGTATATGGGCGCCCTTTGACGCGCCCTTTGCTTATGGTTTACATTTTCAGATTATTAGTTTTTCTTTCTTTTTTTTCCTTCTTCTTTTTTTTCTTCTTTTTCTCTGAGTCGTTCATGCACCCCCTGGAACCTGCTCATGCACCCCTTGGGGGTGCATGCACCACTGGTTGGGAACCCCTGAGCTAGTCGATTACATTATGGTTTTTAAAAATTAATAAGCATGAATAAATAATTGTAAATGAAACGAAGTAAAGGTGGGGAACATGTTTACCATTGCATGCCATATTTATGTAAGCAGTAATAAAAGAGGCCGCATAAGATTATATACCTATAAATACACATTTATAAAAATACAAGATACTTTTTTAAAGGCCACAAGAACGTTACTGAGCTCGCAGCAAACATGAGACAAAACATATTCCAAATTTACACCCCCCCCCCAGAAAACATTACCAATTACTATTACTATTATTTTATGTTGTATTTATAAATAAATGATTTTTTTTACAAACAAAGAAATTGTATACATTAGCAGTGGCGTAACAACGGCTTGACATTGGGGCAGTTGTTAAGGGCGCCGGCCTGCGCCAATTCAAAAGGGCGCCGCTAAATCTCTAATTTTTAATTTTTTATTTAAATAAAAGGCGCCAAAAATAAATTAGTCAAGGGTGTCAAAAACCCAGTTACGCCTCTGTACATTAGTATGTTAACATATTTATACATTTACTTTCCTAACTTTCATAATAGAAAAATCGTGTATTGTGCTATCAAAATTAAAATTATTTGTAATATCTTGTTCTATGGACAGTATTGCAAGATTTTGTTGTCTTTAATCGCTCATTGTGGAACGAAGATAATTTTTTATCAACTACAGTTTGGAGAAGCTCCTTTCACAGCTAGCGACACTGATAGCAATAGTTGAAAAAATTCATAGCAAAATTACAATGTTGGGTATAGAATTTTCCAATCTATACTGTTGAATAAATTTTAATAGATCAAAGGTGCCTTTTCCCCCCATTTTTCTAACATAATGTCTCTTCTTGTAGTGTAGGTACAGACATAAAAACCTGGATCCTTTTTCTTTCCATATTGAACTGTCAATGTTAAATAAAGTAATTTATTTGATGTTCAAATGTTTCATTTAGTAGGTTACATGGTATTATATACGAATATTTTCTTGCAAGGACATGCAACTCATCAAGCGTTATTTTCCTTTCTTTTATAATTCCATCCATTGATAAAAAAATTATCGTTGTACTTCTTGTTTTAAAGATAGAACCACGTCTTCTGAACTTCCTCTACTTCATATTTTTCTCCTTCTAACTAGGCGTTCAGTTGATATCTCCATCTCTTCACAAATTGTTTGGCTGATATAATAGCATTTTGTATTAGCACATCTCTTTGTTCCATGCAATGGCTTTGCAGTAATTTTAAAAAATGACGGGTTCCCATAAATTGAGATAACATAGAAGAAGAAAAAGATTGCATTGAATTGAGTAAAATTCCAGCATCTGATCTCGTTTTACTATTTACTTCTTTACATTTCAATTTTTTGCAAGACGCTTGAAAGTTTAAAATATGTCTTTTTCGAAATTAGTATGCCTATTGTGGTGTTTATTAACAGAGAAATTTGAATATTGACATATTCTTGTCATAAATCTTAATAATTTTCCATAAAATAGATGAATTCAAATTATTTTTACATTACTATTACTTTTATGGGAAATGCGTAACATGCTTAATGAATAACCGTATTTAAATGAAAAACACAAATAAGGTCACTACTTTAATGCAATAAAATCAAAATTAATTTAATTTAATAACTGACCTTACAATAATTCACTGAAAACTGAAACGGTAATATAAATTACTACTTGCAAGTTAAACACAATATTTGAACTACCATGCCATTTAAGTACTTGTTCGCGCATCATTCTGCGAAGTCGAAATTCCACGAAAACTGTCGTGGCGATATTAATAGCACACAGTATTCCGCCCGGCCGTGTTGTGTTTTTGGGGTAGTCTTCTTATAAAAGCGACATCTGTGTCTTATACTGCTTGGTTTTCCAAACAAATGGATACGTTTTTTTGAGGGATTAAAAAATTTTGAACGGTTTTGCGTTAGCTATAATATCCACTATGTAATCATACAAATGTTGTGCGAATCCGTTAATTAAGACTCGAAATTAGTAATATTTTTGTTTCACCTTGGTTTTCCCCTTCAAAAGAAAAAAGGGCGGTTGTCGGTATTGGTTTTACTTTTCAAATGCCCACAAATGCCTCCCCTAAATGAGTGCCGCCCGGGGCGGACCGCCCCACCGCCCCCCTAGCTACGCCACTGGGACATCTGTTATTTCTTTATAGAACCTGACTGTATAGTTATAGGACATCTGTTATTTCTTTAAAGAACCTGGCTGCATAGTTATACGATATCAGTCATTTTATTTATCATAGAGAAGCTCAGTGTTATAGATAGGTACATTTCAAACATGTTGATATGATGGACCTGCAGGAATTTTCCCATTGCCCAAGGGACAGGTGCGATGTTTTCCCTGTACAGACGTGGTAGCGACATGCACCCCCTAAAAAGCCTACAGCCCTAAAACATTTGACATGAATTCGGTTAGTTATATGCTACATGTCATCTGGAAATTTTGAAAAGAATTATCACTTGTCTTTACTGGGTTATTTTTTGTTGTTGTCGTTGTCGGTAACTTCTTTACTTCCCCTAACCACAGGGCCGCCCTTGGGTATGCGGGTCCCAAGGCAGCAAACAATGAGTGACGCCCCGGGGCCAAGCCAGCAGAGGGCAGGCGAGACCAATCCATGCACAAATTTGCTTTTCTATATATTTTTTTAAAAAATAGGATATAAAAAATTAGCTCAATAACAATTTTACTGTACAAATGCTTTGACTCAATATATAATTACAGTTTTATTCACGTAATTAGACATATTAAAACAAAAAAAAAGTTAATAATTATAAATATGTCTTTTTGTATGCTAATTGACAGTTTATGTATCATATACAAATTAAAATCTGGGTACTAAATTAATTTTCATTTCATTGTCATTGTTTCCCCCAAATTATAGGGATTCGAAGTTCGAAGTAAAGTGGCTTGCCACTTACATAAACAAACCATCTATAGCATTGTTCGTATTTAATGTTAGCATAGGTAAAGATACATATAAATTAACCATATATTAATTTCATAGTTTCAGTAAGTATAAAAAAAGCAATATTTAACATGTATCTTTTATTTTTCGTTAAATTTTGTAAACATAATTTAAGTTACTAAAAAATTTTTTTTTAGAAACACAAGTTATTAATAATATGTCGAATAGTATTGTAAATTAAATTTCAAATAAGTTAAATGGAAATATAATAAATTCTAATCTTGTTACCGAAATTGTCTCAATAACAACGCAATATTAAAATATATTATTACCGGTGCTTTGTGGTGCAGCGATGACGCGCGATTAAATTATAATGCACGTCAGATGTTACAATAAAAATTTATTTTAAGATATAGTTTTCTTTCTCACTGAAAATATAGTGCCTATTTGTACAGCCATATAGTTGAAAATATAATTGTATTATTTGTATGTAAATGAATACAAATTGTGTCATCCAACTTTTGAGAAGAATAATCTTAAGTCCTGATTGCTTAATGTTCCTTTACTATCGCCTTCATTTCGTATTACAATATGTTGATGTTGGCAATCATCGTTTTTGTTTCGAATGTTTTAAGTTGGTAATATTTTAATAAATTTGTATTCTGACTTAGGCGTAAGTTTTCATAAACGAGAACATAAAACATAATGAAAAAAGTCATAGAAATTTATTAAAAACTAGTATAGTAGCTATTATTAGTACTTACTAGGGCTGCGGAAATTAACGATTAATTTGTCAATTAAACGTTAAATTTTTTTATCGATTAAAATTATTTTAATCGATAAAAATTCGATTAAAATTAAAGAAAATATTTATAATATTCAATTTTTTTTTAAATTAATAAATAATTAATTATTAATAATCCTATATAATAAAAGGCAAGTTTCTGTCCTTTCTGTCCGGTCATCTATAGCCAACACATAATATGACTCCTACAGTCAATCATATTGAACACGTTTACGCCATTTACGCGGACGTTCAAAACGAGTTATTTTTTTGTGCAGTATTTCTTCCAAGACTTTATTTTGAGTTATGCACTTGGGGTTTATAGCAAAAAGCAATGTTTTTACGAGTTATTTATTTTAACTATAATGAATAGTATTTTTGACGCGATGCACATTTCATGCCGGTCGAGACGGCTGTTGGAGGGAAGTTACAACATGCCAACGAACGGTGGCGGAACGTCCTTGGGCGGGCTTTGTTGCTCGGAATTAATAATAATTTATATTTTTTTTTACGTAAAAAAATTTCCCGCGTAATATTATAATTTATTTTATTACTTTATGTGGACCGGCAGACGTCAACTAAAAAATGGCTGACAGCATCAGCGCAGTTAAATTTAAACATATAACAAGAAGGTTGAGCAAAAATTTTGTTTTTAAGCTAACTTCGGATGGCAAAGTCGAAGATGGTGAAAAAGTTTACTGTGTTCACTGCCATAACCAATTCTCTTTTAAAGGATCAAATACATCCCTGACGTACCACCTTCAGCACAAACATCCGATCAAGTATCAACACATTGTCATAAAATTTAGTTCAAAATATTTTTAATTTTCATTGTCCGTGAGAATGTTCAGTTTAATGACGTCATAAATTTCTATTTTTGGCTTTAATCGAAATTATCGATTAATTAATCGATAATTTTTCAAAAGTTAACGATTAAATTTAAATTAATCGATAACAGCCCTAGTACTTACATAAGTTTTGTTTTTGTTTGTAAACTATTAAATTTTACTAATGGGTCATATGAGCCTACTTATGTTTTGAAAATTCATCAAATCATGGTTAGACTGAGGACAATGTTAACACAATGAACTAATGAAATGAAATAATGTTCCTATAATTTGTCTTAATAATGCTCATTGCTGAAAAACCAGCTTCGCATACGTAAGATGGTGGAAATGGAAGAAGAGTCATGTAAGCAATGTCGGCTAATTCGTGATATTCTGCACTAATGTGAATCCTAAAGGACGCATGAGGTCATAGTTAGTTCAGACATTCATTTAAAATCCTTCAACCGCTGCTAATTTCAGCAATTTATATTCCAAATTTACAGACAAATAAACCTACGATGCAATAAATGGATTGGGTATCTATCAAGTACCATTCCGTGCATGGGTCATCTTCTGTTGGAAAGTAGAATTCGAAATGTTCGATTAATTTTGTCAACCTTTCAATGTCTTTTTTGTATGTGTAGAGATTGGATATCAAGCTCTTCATCTGCACTTTCGATAGTTGTTCCTAAATTGGTAAACATATCGAAACAATCTGCTGATACTCGACTCTCCCTTCTAGCTCTTGTTTCCGTCCATCGATCTTGTCTGCCACTGTAAAGCATAAAGCCATCCTTCCTTGCATGTAAATATTGTGCTAATTAAAAATGGCAAAGATATCGGCCGAGTAAGCCAATTGGGTCATCAAATTTTTATTTCGAAACAGTTGAGACCAATCCGGTTTTTTTGTTTTCTTTCTAGAAACTTGTCAGGCAGAACTACTTGTTTTAGTCGTTTATGAAGTTTTAAAAAAGTACTCTTCCTTCAAGATGTACACACCATATTATAAATGTGCTCCATGTAACTACACGATGTACACACCAGGGTATAAATGTGTTCCATATTGTTACATGATGTAGTACACACCAGAGTATAAATGTGCTCCATGTAACTACACGATGTACACACCAGGGTATAAATGTGTTCCATGTTGTTACATGATGTAGTACACACCATAGTATAAATGTGCTTCATGTAACTACACGATATACACACCATAATATCAATGTGCTCCATTTCACTACACGATGTACACACCAGGGTACAAATGTGCTCCATGTTGTTACATGATGTAGTACACACCATAATATAAATGTGCTCCATGTCACTACACGATGTAGTACACACCATGATATCAATGTGCTCCATGTCACTACACGATGTAGTACACACCATAATATAAATGTGCTCCATGTCACTAGATGATGTAGTACACACCATAATATCAATGTGCTCCATGTCACTACACGATGTAGTACACACCATAATATCAATGTGCTCCATGTCACTACACGGTGTAGTACACACCATAATATCAATGTGCTCCATGTCACTACACGATGTAGTACACACCATAATATCAATGTGCTCCATGTCACTACACGATGTAGTACACACCATAATATCAATGTGCTCCATGTCACTACACGATGTAGTACACACCATAATATCAATGTGCTCCATGTCACTACACGATGTAGTACACACCATAATATCAATGTGCTCCATGTCACTACACGATGTAGTACACACCATAATATCAATGTGCTCCATGTCACTACACGGTGTAGTACACACCATAATATCAATGTGCTCCATGTCATTACACGATGTAGTACACACCATAATATCAATGTGCTCCATGTCACTACACGGTGTAGTACACACCATAATATCAATGTGCTCCATGTCATTACACGATGTAGTACACACCATAATATCAATGTGCTACATGTCACTACACGGTGTAGTACACACCATAATAGCAATGTGCTCCATGTCACTACAGGATGTAGTACACACCATAATATCAATGTGCCCCATGTCACTACACGGTGTAGTACACACCATGATATCAATGTGCTCCATGTCACTACACGGTGTAGTACACACCATAATAGCAATGTGCTCCATGTCACTACACGATGTAGTACACACCATAATATCAATGTGCTCCATGTCACTACACGATGTAGTACACACCATAATAGCAATGTGCTCCATGTCACTACACGATGTAGTACACACCATAATATCAATGTGCTCCATGTCACTACACGATGTAGTACACACCATTATATCAATGTGCTCCATGTCACTACACGATGTAGTACACACCATAATAGCAATGTGCTCCATGTCACTACACGATGTAGTACACACCATGATATCAATGTGCTCCATGTCACTACACGATGTAGTACACACCATAATATCAATGTGCTCCATGTCACTACACGATGTAGTACACACCATAATATCAATGTGCTCCATGTCACTACACGATGTAGTACACACCATAATATCAATGTGCTCCATGTCACTACACGATGTAGTACACACCATGATATCAATGTGCTCCATGTCACTACACGATGTAGTACACACCATGATATCAATGTGCTCCATGTCACTACACGATGTAGTACACACCATAATATCAATGTGCTCCATTCACTACACGATGTAGTACACACCATAATATCAATGTTCTCCATGTCACTACACGATGTAGTACACACCATAATATCAATGTGCTCCATGTCACTACACGATGTAGTACACACCATAATATCAATGTGCTCCATGTCACTACACGGTGTAGTACACACCATAATATCAATGTGCTCCATGTCACTACACGATGTAGTACACACCATAATATCAATGTGCTCCATGTCACTACACGGTGTAGTACACACCATAATATCAATGTGCTCCATGTCACTACACGATGTAGTACACACCATAATATAAATGTGCCCCATGTCACTACACGATGTAGTACACACCATAATATCAATGTGCTCCATGTCACTACACGGTGTAGTACACACCATAATATCAATGTGCTCCATGTCACTACACGATGTAGTACACACCATAATATCAATGTGCTCCATGTCACTACACGGTGTAGTACACACCATAATATCAATGTGCTCCATGTCACTACACGATGTAGTACACACCATAATATAAATGTGCTCCCATGTCACTACACGATGTAGTACACACCATAATATAAATGTGCTCCCATGTCACTACACGATGTAGTACACACCATAATATAAATGTGCTCCATGTCACTACACGATGTAGTACACACCATAATATAAATGTGCTCCATGTCACTACACGATGTAGTACACACCATAACATAAATGTGCCCCATGTCACTACACGATGTAGTACACACCATAATATAAATGTGCCCCATGTCACTACACGATGTAGTACACACCATAATATAAATATGCCCCATGTCACTACACGATGTAGTACACACCATAATATCAATGTGCCCCATGTCACTACACGATGTAGTACACACCATAATATCAATGTGCCCCATGTCACTACACGATGTAGTACACACCATAATATCAATGTGCTCCCATGTCACTACACGATGTAGTACACACCATAATATAAATGTGCCCCATGTCACTACACGATGTAGTACACACCATAATATCAAATGTGCCCCATGTCACTACACGATGTTTTTTTTTCTCTCTCCAGATGACCAATGTCAACGTCAATGTCGGTACCGCCCCCTCCACACAACAAGTCATCATCGTGTGAGTTGAACTTCTTCTTTGCCATCTCCTTACCCGCCATCAGTGTATTCATCCTTCAGGCTCCCATAAAGATTAAAGGGGGTTCGCGATGTTTCTGTGAGATTTAAGAGGAAGTTTCACTTGTCAGCAAGAGCGTATCGGCAAGAATCCTTCTTAAGACTTCGGGCTCAGCATTATTTCTAATTATTTTTTGGGATTCTGCATTGCAGCAGATTTTTTAAAAAAGTTAACTTCCATTTGTGGTTTTTCTTGTTCGCTGAAAAAAGCAGACTCACCCCAAAAAAAAACCAACAAAACAAAAAAACAACGTATTTAAACTTAATAATACATGTATATAAAACATTGAAATTAATATTTTAATTAGGATAGAGATCAAATGACGATTTTGTTTAATTAAGATTTTTTGTAAATTAAAAAAGATATTCGCAAGAAAAAAAACTAAAATAAATCCTCCTTTCCCGCCTGGCATTTGGGCGTGGAACGGGGTGGCCATGAACAAGCCAGAAAAACCAACAAACTATCGCATTTCAAAACACTAATAAAAATGCAAGATTAGACATAAACCATTGATAAGCTGAGGACGCAATAATATTCTGTATAGAAGGAGCGTCTGTGATGTTAAAGAAGACGCGCATGGTTATTTTATATTTTTTTGTATTATTTATTTGACCAATATTTTTTTGGTTCAAGGCCCTATATTTAAAATGCAATTGTTCAAATCTTGTTGCTATAACTAACCTCTATCTCTCTATCTCTCGATGTCTTACCTGTCAATAGCAAACGAGGCGTGAATCACTGCATGCACTGCTGTATATCGTTCTTCTTCTTCCCCTGGGTGTTCGTCTGGATATTTCTGGTGAGCTTTATTCTGACGAAATGATTTTCGCGAAAGTGAAGAATATTTGACCATCTGTCATATTGTAATACGTAGAACTAAGGTTATAAAAGTAATTATTTTAGAGTCGGTCAAAGTGATTCATGGTGTTAAAATTAAGCCAACCAAGATTTAATAATATTGTAACGCCATGAGAACATTTGTTATATAAACCAATGTGTGTTCTCAAGATAAGATTAAACCAACATCTTAAATATGTTATGATTATCTGTTTGTGTTTATCATCACAGTGCATCACGGAAGGCAACTGACCACCGACATTCCAGTGAAGAGCAAGTCCAACTGACCAGAGGTCCATGCTACGCTAAATAAGGAACTTTCGTTTCTTTCTTGTAGCATAATGAAATTCATCGGACATCTTGATCAAAGCCATCAGCCATTAATCATCTAAATATTTTTTTTTAGTTTTAAACATTTATTTAATTCAATATTAGATATGCAAAAACTTAGATATGAATTGCTATGAGGAAAGAAAAAGTGCTATAGAGGAACTCCAAGCTGTACAGAGCAGTAGCTAGAACTTTTGCTGCCCGGGGCGGTCTCTAATTTGCCGCCCCTTTTAGGGGCCGTCCGTAAATGACGTCACGCACCTGGGGGGGGGGAGGGATTCACACATTTTTGACGATGTGTGAGGAGGGGAGTGTTTAATAAATGTCACGTCACATAAAAACGCGCCATTTAAATAAAATGTTCGCTTTAATATTTGATTACTGACACTTTATTTAATGACGTTTTACATGGCTTCGTTCGGGTTACGATATCATAGTGCAGCCTTACACTAAAAACATACTTAAATGACAAAAAATTGATTTGAACCATACTTATATACAAACTGAAAATTCTAGTTACTTCTTCAGATGTCAATTTTAATTATTTATGCCTATTGTAGTGTTTATTAACTGAGAAATTTGAATATTTTCATATTCTTGTCATCATTCAAATTATTTACACATTAATTTAATAGGATACGCGTAACATTTTTAATGAGTAACTGTATTTTAATTTTTTTTAAAGCAAACATTACTTGTGATACTTTAATGCAATAAAAACGAAATAAATATAATTTTTATTCATTCCCTTACAATAATTTTTTGAAAACTGAAACAGTAATATGAATTACTACTAGTAAGTTATACACAATATTTGAACCACCATGCCATGTAGGTACTTGTTCGCACATCATTCTGCGCATGTCGAAATTCCACCAAAAACAGTCATTGTGATGTTAAGAGCACATATTGTTCGGCCCAGGTGTGATGTGTTTCTTTGTGTAGTTTTCATATAAAAGCGTCATCTATGACGTATACCGATTCATTTTGCAAACAAATCGATACCCTTTTTGAGCGAGCTTAAATTTTTGAACGGGTTTACGTTAATTATAACAACTACTATGTAATCAAACAAATGTTGTGCGACCCATTAATTAAGACGCGAAATTATGAATATTTTCCCCCTTCAAAAGAATAAGGGCGGTTGTCGGCAATGGCTGTACTTTTCAACCGCCTACAAATGCCGCCCCCTAAATGCTTGCCGCCCGGGGCGGACCACCCCCACCACCCCAAACCGCCCCCTCTAGCTACGCCACTGGTACAGAGATCATTGTGATCCTGTGAAAATTATATGTGTATAGGCAGAGGCGTCACTAGAGTTGGTGTAACCCAGTGTGGTAGCTTATGGCGTCAACCCCTCACTACCTATCCCATAGACCCCCCCCCCGAGTCTGCATGTGGCAAATAACGGGAACATGGGACAAATTGGTGTTTTGGTGTTACCCCTTGTAATGGTGTGCCCCCCGGTGCGGTATGCACCACCCGCACCCCCTAGTGACGCCTCTGTGTATAGGACAGAAGAGTACAATTATGTATGTACAAGAATAGCATAGTTACCAGTTACCAGTGGTACGGGGTGGGTAGAGTATGCAGTATGTCAGTATGTGCCTGTGGGTAGAGTATGCAGTATGTAAGTATGTGCCTGTGGGTAGAGTATACAGTATGTAAGTATGTGCCTGTGGGTAGAGTATACAGTATGTAAGTATGTGCCTGTGGGTAGAGTATGCAGTATGTCAGTATGTGCCTGTGGGTAGAGTATGCAGTATGTAAGTATGTGCCTGTGGGTAGAGTATACAGTATGTAAGTATGTGCCTGTGGGTAGAGTATACAGTATGTAAGTATGTGCCTGTGGGTAGAGTATGCAGTATGTCAGTATGTGCCTGTGGGTAGAGTATACAGTATGTCAGTATGTGCCTGTGGGTAGAGTATGCAGTATGTCAGTATGTGCCTGTGGGTAGAGTATACAGTATGTCAGTATGTGCCTGTGGGTAGAGTATACAGTATGTAAGTATGTGCCTGTGGGTAGAGTATACAGTATGTCAGTATGTGCCTGTGGGTAGAGTATGCAGTATGTCAGTATGTGCCTGTGGGTAGAGTATGCAGTATGTCAGTATGTGCCTGTGGGTAGAGTATGCAGTATGTCAGTATGTGCCTGTGGGTAGAGTATGCAGTATGTCAGTATGTGCCTGTGGGTAGAGTATGCAGTATGTCAGTATGTGCCTGTGGGTAGAGTATGCAGTATGTCAGTATGTGCCTGTGGGTAGAGTATGCAGTATGTCAGTATGTGCCTGTGGGTAGAGTATGCAGTATGTCAGTATGTGCCTGTGGGTAGAGTATGCAGTATGTAAGTATGTGCCTGTGGGTAGAGTATGCAGTATGTCAGTATGTGCCTGTGGGTAGAGTATGCAGTATGTAAGTATGTGCCTGTGGGTAGAGTATGCAGTATGTAAGTATGTGCCTGTGGGTAGAGTATGCAGTATGTCAGTATGTGCCTGTGGGTAGAGTATGCAGTATGTCAGTATGTGCCTGTGGGTAGAGTATGCAGTATGTCAGTATGTGCCTGTGGGTAGAGTATGCAGTATGTAAGTATGTGCCTGTGGGTAGAGTATGCAGTATGTCAGTATGTGCCTGTGGGTAGAGTATGCAGTATGTCAGTATGTGCCTGTGGGTAGAGTATGCAGTATGTCAGTATGTGCCTGTGGGTAGAGTATGCAGTATGTCAGTATGTGCCTGTGGGTAGAGTATGCAGTATGTCAGTATGTGCCTGTGGGTAGAGTATGCAGTATGTCAGTATGTGCCTGTGGGTAGAGTATGCAGTATGTCAGTATGTGCCTGTGGGTAGAGTATGCAGTATGTCAGTATGTGCCTGTGGGTAGAGTATGCAGTATGTCAGTATGTGCCTGTGGGTAGAGTATGCAGTATGTCAGTATGTGCCTGTGGGTAGAGTATGCAGTATGTCAGTATGTGCCTGTGGGTAGAGTATGCAGTATGTCAGTATGTGCCTGTGGGTAGAGTATGCAGTATGTAAGTATGTGCCTGTGGGTAGAGTATGCAGTATGTCAGTATGTGCCTGTGGGTAGAGTATGCAGTATGTAAGTATGTGCCTGTGGGTAGAGTATGCAGTATGTAAGTATGTGCCTGTGGGTAGAGTATGCAGTATGTCAGTATGTGCCTGTGGGTAGAGTATGCAGTATGTCAGTATGTGCCTGTGGGTAGAGTATGCAGTATGTCAGTATGTGCCTGTGGGTAGAGTATGCAGTATGTAAGTATGTGCCTGTGGGTAGAGTATGCAGTATGTCAGTATGTGCCTGTGGGTAGAGTATGCAGTATGTCAGTATGTGCCTGTGGGTAGAGTATGCAGTATGTCAGTATGTGCCTGTGGGTAGAGTATGCAGTATGTCAGTATGTGCCTGTGGGTAGAGTATGCAGTATGTCAGTATGTGCCTGTGGGTAGAGTATGCAGTATGTCAGTATGTGCCTGTGGGTAGAGTATGCAGTATGTCAGTATGTGCCTGTGGGTAGAGTATGCAGTATGTCAGTATGTGCCTGTGGGTAGAGTATGCAGTATGTCAGTATGTGCCTGTGGGTAGAGTATGCAGTATGTCAGTATGTGCCTGTGGGTAGAGTATGCAGTATGTCAGTATGTGCCTGTGGGTAGAGTATGCAGTATGTCAGTATGTGCCTGTGGGTAGAGTATGCAGTATGTCAGTATGTGCCTGTGGGTAGAGTATGCAGTATGTCAGTATGTGCCTGTGGGTAGAGTATGCAGTATGTCAGTATGTGCCTGTGGGTAGAGTATGCAGTATGTCAGTATGTGCCTGTGGGTAGAGTATGCAGTATGTCAGTATGTGCCTGTGGGTAGAGTATGCAGTATGTCAGTATGTGCCTGTGGGTAGAGTATGCAGTATGTCAGTATGTGCCTGTGGGTAGAGTATGCAGTATGTCAGTATGTGCCTGTGGGTAGAGTATGCAGTATGTAAGTATGTGCCTGTGGGTAGAGTATGCAGTATGTCAGTATGTGCCTGTGGGTAGAGTATGCAGTATGTCAGTATGTGCCTGTGGGTAGAGTATGCAGTATGTCAGTATGTGCCTGTGGGTAGAGTATGCAGTATGTCAGTATGTGCCTGTGGGTAGAGTATGCAGTATGTCAGTATGTGCCTGTGGGTAGAGTATGCAGTATGTCAGTATGTGCCTGTGGGTAGAGTATGCAGTATGTCAGTATGTGCCTGTGGGTAGAGTATGCAGTATGTCAGTATGTGCCTGTGGGTAGAGTATGCAGTATGTAAGTATGTGCCTGTGGGTAGAGTATGCAGTATGTCAGTATGTGCCTGTGGGTAGAGTATGCAGTATGTCAGTATGTGCCTGTGGGTAGAGTATGCAGTATGTCAGTATGTGCCTGTGGGTAGAGTATGCAGTATGTCAGTATGTGCCTGTGGGTAGAGTATGCAGTATGTCAGTATGTGCCTGTGGGTAGAGTATGCAGTATGTCAGTATGTGCCTGTGGGTAGAGTATGCAGTATGTCAGTATGTGCCTGTGGGTAGAGTATGCAGTATGTCAGTATGTGCCTGTGGGTAGAGTATGCAGTATGTCAGTATGTGCCTGTGGGTAGAGTATGCAGTATGTCAGTATGTGCCTGTGGGTAGAGTATGCAGTATGTCAGTATGTGCCTGTGGGTAGAGTATGCAGTATGTCAGTATGTGCCTCAGTTGTTTGTTAGTATGAGCCCATCCCACACCCACCTCCACAACCAACACCAGTTAGTAAAACGGCGTCCACAACACGTGACATGACTCGCTGCTCTACCACTACATCACTATTACATCATTAGCACACCTCTTCTACATCACCAACAACACACCAACTTTGTACACCTCCACTGCATCACCAACATCAAACCATCAGTACACCTCCACTGCATCACCAACATCAAACCATCAGTACACCTCCACTGCATCACCAACAACACACCAGCTTTGTACACCTCCACTGCATCACCAACAACACACCAACTTTGTACACCTCCACTACATCACCAACAACACACCAACTTTGTACACCTCCACTGCATCACCAACATCAAACCATCAGTACACCTCCACTGCATCACCAACATCAAACCATCAGTACACCTCCACTACATCACCAACATCAAACCATCAGTACACCTCCACTGCATCACCAACAACACACCAGCTTTGTACACCTCCACTACATCACCAACAACACACCAACTTTGTACACCTCCACTGCATCACCAACATCAAACCATCAGTACACCTCCACTCCATCAGCAACACCACACCATAAGTACAGCTCAACTACACCAACACCGGAAATAAAGATTGCGGCGCTCTAAAGCAGACAATATATAGAATGGGACTGCAATAAAGCTTTTAAATAAAATACAAAATACACAAACAAATTGTGCAATGAAAACAATAAATTTGAGCTTTATTTTTAGACTGATACGACAGTAAACGTTTCGGCTAATGCCTTCATTGCACAATTTGTTTGTGTATTTTGTATTTTAAAGCAGACAAACTTAAATTAATAAATTATTCGGAAATATCTCGGCTCTACAAAACTCTGTTTAAAAACTACCTATTTTCCCCACCTTGACCTACATTGAAAAATGGAAAAAAAATAAAACAGGCCGTGGATCAAATGTTTTCATTACTTGAGGAACTCCCCCTCCCCCCACCCTTGTGATGCCGATGGCTCCCTGTTTGGCTTTCCCTCCTTTGGTCTTTATACTATTTCATTTTTTTTCACTTTCTAATTGTAGATGAGTATTTTAAAGTGTACATGACATTTCTTGTTTATGACATTTTCTATCAAAAATCATTTTTTTTTAAATGGTATATCAACTTTGTTAGTAAACAACCTTAACAGCGTTACCCCCTCACCACTTTTTAAAGCCTGTTTTATTTCCAGACAGCAGTATGAAAAATTCTAAGCGCTTTGTGAAATTTAAAATAAAATAATTTTCTTCTGTGAGAGAGATAACAAACCACTGGTTAAATTCCCGTATGCTAGTTGAGAAATTATGGGGACTATTTTTTGTTGTATGTATTCATTGCTTCAAATTTCTTCAAATTGTTATATTTATAACCAGTTATATATAGGTGTTTTATGATTTAATCATTTATATTTGAAAACATTGATTGCTTTTTCCATTTTCTTGATTTAACTAATTTTTTTCTTGAAGTATTTATTGCTCACAACCACCAGAAATTATTTAACAATTTGTTATAAAACAATCCGTCCATTAACAAGCAAATATTGATAATTATAATTCCGTACACATTGCTACCCTGTGATTGCTTGCCTGTCCAACGTCAGTGCTGATACGCCAGAGACGGGATATTGCTTGGCCTTCCAGGCTAAACACCGATGAGCCATGTCAATATTTCTAACACTTCAAAAAATGTACAGTTTTTTTTAACGCCGAAAGCTATTTTTGTGCTGCCTGGTGCAAAATAATATATATATATATATATATATATATATATATATATATATATATATATATATATATATATATATATATATATATATATAAACACACACACACATACACACACAGTGAGAGTGTGCTACACATTATATTATTTTCAAAATGCCCCCCACTAATCAATGAGATCATTATTTAATATACATGAACCCGTTCCCAATACGTCAGTCAATCAGAATGTGAAATAAAGTAAGGAGCTATTGTGCTGTCTCCGTGCATCTTAGTAAATTACTTGTAGTATTAAAACGACGCCGTCCAGTTTACGACACAATTTGTTTGTTAACGTTTTTTTTATGGCTGTTGCCCTTCTTCCATTCGTTATATGAATGTAATGTTTTAAAAATTGCTTTTTCTAGTGGTTTTTGTTTTTTGTTTTGTTTTTTTAATGTAAAAAAAAATGGGTGGGGTGGTGAAAATTTGTTACGGCATGTTGTCGATATTTTGACAATGTTGTTGTCAAGGTTTGATAATCACTGTTGCTATGTGTGGTGTTTTTAAGTAAGATTTGTTCACCATAATGAGTGCTAGCATAGGTGAACAAGGCGTAATGTTGTTGTCAAGGTTTGAGAATCACTGCTGTTGTGTGGTGTTAAACTAATATGTATTCACCAGAATGAGAGCTAGTATTGGCATATGTGAACATGGCGCATGGCGTAATGTTGTTGTTTACTTTGGGATGCAGGAAATAATTATGTATACAGAGACTTCGCGAACAGAATTGCACGCTATGTCCAATATTAGTTTTACGCTCCGTATTTTGGCGCATTTATTGATGAGGACTTCACCGGTGCTTTATAGTTAGAAGGGGAACCCAGTTAAAAAAAGAAGAGACCGTTACAGAGCTTGTGAAAGACAGCGGACGAGGATTTAGAAAGTTATAAGATTACAACACTTTGGAGCGTGGATATGTTATGTGTCAATCAATAAGTGATTTGAGGGGGCAGGGGACAAATTCCCCGGGCGGCACTTTGCCAGGGGTGGCAAATTTCTAGTAGTTTGTATATAGTTCGTAACAATGAAAATTTTATACGAAAGCAGATCTTTTAATCGAAATAAAAAGAAAGCAAAATAATAAATTGATAAAAGAAATAAAGAATCTATCTCAAATCATGTGAACGTTTCAACTGCCAAAACTTCATCAATTCTTCTGATACTAATGCTACTATTCTGATAAAACCAGAGCCTGGTGTGGTATCTACTTAATTGATTCTTAATAATTAAATATTTAAAAAATCTTTTTTAAAAAAGGACACGCTTTTAACATAATCACTACTTTTAGTAATGTCTCATATATAAGGGATTTATAGTCAAAAACTTTGTTTTTACAGCTATTTTTAAAAACTTATAATAAAAACTCTTTAAAATTCACGTCTGAAGCCCACACATCTTTTTTACCACTATTTTTTTTATACCAAACACCTCATAAGCGCCCGCCCAACGTTTTATACCACGGTGTTGTGTTCACGTGGTGAACTCATGGATGTCAACAAAGCAGACGGGTACCGATGCTTATATATAGACTATAGATAAAACTAAAAATGCAATAATTTCAATACGGTACATTCGATCGATCTGAAATTTTGATACAATGCATTGTCATCCAAGATCTATCTGTGGTAAAATTTTTAGATCTCTAGGACCATCAGAAGTTGTATAATTTTAGGTTTCAAGTTTTGAAGGAAGAATGGATACAACATACAAACATTGTGACTTAAATAAAAGCGTGTAAAATTAGACAACCTATGGCATCCGTCCATCCTCATGAGATGATGGCGTTTCCTCCTGCTCCTCTGCCCCCCTTCCCCTTTCTCCTGGCCTTTTCTCCTCGCTCCTGGCTGTAAGGGAAGCTTCCGCGACTTGGATGCCCTCGCGCACTTTTACCCGCCTGTAGGTGCGCTCCACAGCAATGGTCTCCCACGTTTTATGGTCAATCTGCGCCAGAGTCATGTCTTTCTTGCAGACATCCTTGAAGCGCAAGCAGGTGCGTCATCTCTTCCGCATACCAGACAACCGCTCGTGTTTTAAAAGCAAATCTTACTGTACCCTATCAATTTGAAACATGAGCCAATCGAATTCTCCAATTGGCATTTTTTTTTGGGGGGGGGAGAGGGGGCGGCAAATTCCTCGTTGTTAATTAACTTCGAAAAATAAATAACGTTTTAATAAATGTTTTATAAAATAAAAATAAGTCAAGATTTAAAAAAACAATAATAAAGTGAAGAAACACTTTTATTTAAAATACGTGAACGTACTAATGCCAAAAATTCAAACTCCTATTCTCCTATTAATCTAAAGACTTCTGATACTAATGCCACTGAGCTGAAAAACATAGGGGCTGAAGTCAGGGCCGTCTTAACGCATAGGCCCGTTGGGCATTTGCCCGGGAGCCCACGAGCATAGGGGCCCACGGGAATATGTTTCTTTATAAATATGATGTATATTTATTTTTTATTCCTGCGGGGGGCACTCTTTCTTTGCCCAGGGGCCCAAAATGGTGTAAAGACGGCTCTGGCTGAAGTAGTGAACGAACATCACAATTATGTGCTAGTACATATAATTGATTTTAACGTAGGTAAACTACTGGATAGCGAATAGCGAAGTCAGTAGTGCGCTCGCCTCACAAAGCTGAGGGGCGTGGGATCAAGCCACAATATAAATGATACGCTCAGAAAGTCCTCCGCTGACCCCTGGAAGGGAATTGGGGCACCCATCAGGTATAAACAAGCTCCGAGTAAGCTCTAACGGAAACATTAGGGATTCCCCTACGACCTTCGGTCATGGGACTTACTTTTACTTACTAAACTACTGGAACAAAATTGATGGCGTACTAATATGGTTTATTCTTTCAAAGCATCATTATTTTAATTTTAATATCCTTAGGCTATTTTGTGGAATAAATTAAAATAATGAATAAAATTTCGTATGTAATGGAATTAAAACTTGGCACACATAAATAAAAAAAGCAGCAATTCATGAACAAGTGATCAACATAACCAAAGTTTTTTTGCAACAGGAAAGAATCAGAAATAGGATAAAAAGAATAGACAATTAATAAAGAATAACAACAAGTTGTTGTAAAAAAGGTGTGTTAATTCTTCTTCGTGGCTGGAAAAAATACATGAGTTCAAGAAAGACGCAATAAATTAAATATCAATGTAAAATCTCGCACAAAACGTTCATTAAATCTATTGTTTACATGATACTAAAACGGAAACGAACATTTTAGTACACTAGAACGTTGCTACGCATTCTTTTTACATGTCCTTAATCCCTTTTGGAATATCTAATTGCTTCCACAAGCAAGGAATTAAACAGACTTCAGAATACAAAATTGCGAATATAACATGGAGTATTTTGAGGTTAATTTAAAGCTATGGCTGAACTGATAGCGGCAGTCAAAAAGCTCAACACATGAACAAACACAGGAACTTTGTTAGTCGCAATGAAATCTTTTTATTTTCTAATTTATGTCAAAGATGCCCGAAATTATTTACAAACGTATAGTTAGCAAATGCTTAGAAGAGTCTTCTCACAGAGGAACTAATGAAATTCTCAAAGGATGCTTTGACATTTAATAGAATTTTATGTGGAGACCTCATTCTTTTAATAGAATCTTCTAATCAAAGAACGAGAGAGCAATTGTTTGGTGATCGAAGCGAATATTCATGCTGTGAAGAAAAACAGGTGAGAATAATGTTGTATTCTTCATAACATGAGATTGCTGTAGAAATTCGTTTGAGATTTTGGCAGTTATATCGAATATAGAAAACAGATATGATTTTCGTACACCAGCTAATATACTGGACTTCGAAATTTTGCCTTCCAATTAGGGGCCGTCCATAAATGACGTCACGCGATTTTGGAGGATTTTTTACCCCCCCCCCTTTTCGTCACGCGTAGTCACAAAAAGAACCGGTTCAACAATGGGCATATGTTCCAAGCGTACAAGTTCACATGACGTATTTTAATATATCTAGTGCATTGTAGTTTATGTTATATTTCCCAAATGAGTCTGCATTACCCCCCAAGAATTCCCATTTGACCCCCAGTTTAGGTTATTTACCCCTGTTCGCCGACTTCTTTCGCCCGTCAGTCAATTGAGGGATTATTTTTTAATATTTTTTATCTAAACAAAGACGTTAACCGTGATGATTAATAGTCAATGTCTAATTTGTATGTTTTAAAATAAAATATAATCTAAGGATGTTAACACAGTTCGTTTTCTGAAGGCCTTTAAAAGTTTTTAAAAAATGCTTCACATGGGTTACGATATTACAATGTAGATGCAGTGGCGTAGCGAGGGGTGGGCAGGGGGGGGGCAAATGCCCCGGGCGGCACTTTGCCATGGGCGGCAAATTCCTAGTAGTTAATTAGTTTCTTAAAGTGAAAATTTTAAAATAAAGAGGAGTTTTCTTTTAAATCGAAATTAAAGAAAAGCCAAAAAAGAAATTAATAAAAGAAATAAAGGAACTATCCAAAAGCATGTCAACGTTTTAACTGCCAAAAACTTAAAACTCCTTATATATTAGATATTTACGCTCAATTATCGCTGATGCCTAACGCTAAGGGACATCACTCTGCTTTTTTAAAATTTTGTGCTGTAAGCAGTGCTGATTGACTCAAATAGTTATTTTTTAGTGCAGTAATTAGGTGCGCTGCTTTCTAAAATTAGTTAAACAATCGTGTGGTGATTAGCACTGTAAAAATTATTATATAAATACTTTGTTTAATTTTCAGGAATATTTTGTGTTTATTATACAAGGATAAGTTACTTGGGCTTTTGACCTCAATTTAAAATTACATTGTGTACATTTAAGGTACTTTAATATTACGTGTCTATCATACAAGGACAAGTTAGTTGGGCTTTTGAAAAAGGTGGGCGCCGTAGGTGCCCTTAAAAAAAGGGGGGCGCCGCAGGCGCCACGGCGCCGCAGCACAAACTAGTTGGATATAAATCCTTCTGATACTATTACTACTGTAATAAAAAAAAACAGAGGCTAAATTAGTATGAGAACGTGACTCTGATGTGGTGATAAATTCATTGATTCTTAAAATTTGACAGCCACCACTGTTGTAAAATTGGGGGGGGAGGGGGGCGGCAAATTCCTCGTTGTTAATTAGCTAATTGTTAAAACGTGAAAATAAATTTTTAATCAAAGAAAAGAAAAGCCAAGATAAAAAAAAATTAAACGAAATGAAAAACTATATTAAAATACGAGAGCGTTTCTAATGCCAAAACTTCAAACTCCATTATAAATCTAAAGTTGTCTGATACTAATGTTACTGACCTGGAAAACGCGGTGGTCGAGTGGCAGCACACTGGACTGTCGTACCGATGGTCACGGGTTCGAATCCGTGTGAAGGCAAGAGTTTGTTCCCGGGGCCTAGGGCGTCCCTGAGTCACCCCGCTCCGAATGGGTACCTAACACTACCTGTAGTTAGGCGGCTGGGTAATGCGTGGAACACCAAAAAGCCGTGGCCTGTGAATGCTGCATCACTTGCCAACAGATCATCTGTCATGGTCTGTGGACGCAACTATTTTCTGCATAGAAGGAGCGTCTGTATAGATAAGATAAGATAAGATAAGATAAGATAAGATAAGATAAGATAAGATAAACATAAGGACTGACAGTATGACAATAATGTGCTGGTATATATAATTGATTCAAGTTTGATTTCAACGTAAGTGAACTATTGGGGGAAAAAATGTTGCGTATTTATATGGCTTATTTTAATTTTAAAGTCTTTTGATTTGTGACATAAACAAAAATAATGGAAACAGTTGCTTATCCAGTGGAATTAAAACTTGGCACAAATAAATAAAACAAAATTATTTTTATTTTATTATTTTTGCGGCAAATTACTCGTTGTTAATTAGGTTATTGTTAAAACTTTGAAAAGAAATTTAAATAAAAGAAAAGAAAAGCCAACATAAGTACTCAATAAGTACTCAACATTACCAAAGTTTGGAAGGAATCAGAAATGGGATAAAAAAGAATAGACTATTAATAAAGACCGACAATTAGTTGTTGTAAGAGAGAAAACAAAGTGGCAAGAAGTTCTTGTTAGAATATTTGACATTATTAAATCCTGGTGAAATTGAATGTGACTTTGAGAAATCACAGAGAGGACAATACTGTTGCGAATAAAGGCAATATTCTGAAACTAATGCATTAGCTCGCAAAGTACGTTCGAGCACTTCGAGAACATAGAGGGAAAAGGGGTAACAAATAAATAGAAGTAAAAAAATATTTTTTTAAAAAACCACGTTTTTATAAGCGAACTAAAAAGAATAAAATAAATGTTTAAAATTTAAAATAGTTGCTAATATGCAATATGACTAAAAACGTGGGGCGGGCGCTTCTCAGGCGTAACTAATTCAATTCACTCATTTTCTTACTCGTCATTTGTAAACCCTAATCATTTTAGCCAAACGCCTATAAAGCGCCCGCCCACGTTTTTAGTCATATTACATCATATTACTTATTTTAAATTAAAAAATTTTAAATTTTATTTTCTTCTTTTTAGTCCGCTTATAAAAACTTGGTTTTTAAAAATCTTTTTTTTTACTTCTATTTATTTTATTCTTTTAGTCTAAGCGTATGCTATGGTGAGTTTTGAAGTATTGATTATGTTCAAATATAATACGCATTTCCCGACAAACATTTACATACTGGAAATGACTGATCTCCCCTTGATGTTAAAAATGGTTTTTGTGGTCGGGGTTGGTGTGAACTCGGCACGTGAATGTAATGTAAACAAGGGCAGACAGATAATACATAGGCTTATATATAGATAAACTAAAAAGTTCAATAATTTAATAACGATTCGATCGATCTGAAATTTTGATACAATGCATTGCTATCCAAGATATATCTGTGGTAAAATTTTGAGATATCTAGGACTATCAGAAGTGGTTTAATTTTACGTTGGCAGATTTGAAAAATTGTGGACAGACACAGGAACGAAAGCAAGTTAATAAAAACGTGGTAAAAACTTGTCATCTAAAAATTCAAACTGAGGTCATAGCAATTTTAGGAGATACAGTTCACGAAAAATCATCTTTCTTCAATAACAAGATACCAAATATTGTTCCATTGTATTTGATAGCTCTTCATATATTTGACATAAGGATCAATCAAGTCTAGATGTGTGATATTTATAGATCGAAAATCAAAAGAAGACGCTGTGAATCTTTCAAAGATTTCATTCAAGCAAAAGTGAATATTCTTACGACATTTCTGAAATGATTTTGAATAAATGATGATCTTAAAATAATGGACTGCACAGGCCCAACCTGTGTTAATACTTCTTAAGGGCTGGAAAGTATACAAGATTTCAACAAAGACCATCTCATGTCAAACTCGTTCAAACAGTTAAACCTAATTTGTTAACATGATACTCTAACTGAAACGAATTCTACAACTATTTTAATACACTTGAGCGTTGCTACGCATTCTTTTCCAGGTCCATACACTGTTGGAAATACCTAATTGCTTCTACAAGCAAGGCATTCAGTCTTCGGGATACAAAATAGTGAATATACCATGGTGCAATTTTGAGGTTACTTTGTAAGCTATAGAACTGAAAGATGCAGACAAAAAGCTCAACACACGAACAGACGCAGGAACTTTGCTATTGCTAGTCACAATGAAATCTTTTTATTTTCAAAGTTATATTTTAAAAAATTCACGAAATTCTTTACAAACGTATAGTGCTCAGCAAAAAATTTCTTAGCACTGACTACTCACAGAGAAACTAATGGAATTGAATACTTAAGGACTGCCTTGACATTTGATAACAAGAACCTTCAAATCAAAGGACAAGAGAGCAATTTGTTGGTGATCGAAGCAAATATCTATGTATCCATGCTATGTAGAATAACAGTTAAGAAAAAATTTGGTTCTTCATGCACATAAAAGCGTGGGGCGCCCATAAATACCTGTTGTTCCTCTTCTATTATCATGTGAATTTAGATTTAGTTTCGAATTACTGAGCTGTTTAACACCTGGAATGTGGTCATCCATGGCTGGTTGTGAACTCCGGTGACACTCACGTGAAAGTCAAGAATATCACGGATACAGATTATATAGAAGGATAAACTAAAAATGCATTTATTTAATTACGGTACATTCGATCGATCTGAAATTTTGATACAATGCATTGTCATCCAAGATCTATCTGTGGTAAAATTTTGAGATCTCTAGGACCATCAGAAGTGGTTTAATTTAACGTTACAAGATTTGACGGATACAACACATAAAATACAAACAGTGTGAGTTAAATAAAAGCGTGTAAATAAAAAAAACCCGTAAAAAAACCAAGTTTTTGACTAAATCCTTTATGTACGAGACGTAACTAAAAGAATGTTCATTATAATACGCAGCGCAAGACCATCCAAAAAATACAAAATTTTAGTTGTGTCGTAAAACAGGTTTAATATAATGCGCACCGATCAGGAATATGTTTATGAAAAGCGTTGTCAATAAAATACGCACCTTATTGCGCGACAGAAAGGTTGTTCAATATAAAACGCACCGCGACGCTCTATCTCAAAAAAAAATAACATAAATAACAAAAAATAATCTAAAAAATCAATAATTCAATTACGGTACATGTGATCGATCTGAAATTTTGATACATAGTTTTTATCATCGCCACCAAACTGCCTGCTAAATTTCAGCTCACTAGTTTACGAGGAAGTGGGTTAAAAATCGATCCAAAGTTTTGGCGACAAGCAAGCAAGGGTGCACGCAGACACCACGAGTTAATATAATATAAGAAAAACCCGTAAAAAAACCAAGTTTTTGACTATAAATCCTTTATGTACGAGAAGTGATTAAAAGAATGTTCATTATAATACGCAGCGCCAGACCATCCAGAAATACAAAATTGCAGTTGTGTCGTAAAACCTGTTTAATATAATGCGCACCGATCAGGAATATGTTTATAAAAAGAGCTGTCAATAAAATACGCACCTTATTGCGCGACAGAAAGGTTGTTCAATATAATACGCACCGCGACGCTCTATCTCAAAAATAGCATGATACATAGGAATAAATAAAATAATCTAAAAAATCAATAATTTAATTACGGTACATGCGATCGATCTGAAATTTTGATACATTGTTTTTATCATTAGTACGAAACTGCCTGCAAAATTTCAGCTCGCTATCTTGCGAGCAAGTGGGTTAAAAATCGATCTAAAGTTTTGGCGACAAGCAAGCAAGGTCGGCCGCAGACACCACGAGTTAATATAAAGGATTTAAATAAAGGATTTAAAAATAAAAAAACCCGTAAAAAACCAAGTTTTTCACTATAAATCCTTTATGTATGAGACGTAACTAGAATAATGTTCATTATAATACGCAGCGCAAGACCATCCAAAAATACAAAATTGTGGTTGTGTCGTAAAACATGTTTAATATAATGCGCAACGATCAGGAATATGTTTATAAAAAGTGTTGTCAATAAAATACGCACCTTATTGCGCGACAGAAAGGTTGTTCAATATAATGCGCAACCCTTACACTCTATCTAAAAAAATAACATGATACATAGGAATAAATAAAATAATCTAAAAAATCAATAATTCAATTACGGTACGAGCGATCGATCTGAAATTTCGATACATTGTTTTTATTATCGGTACAAAACTGTCTGCAAAATTTCAGCTCGCTAGCTTATGAGCAAGTGGGTTAAAAATCGATCAAAAGTTTTGGCGACAAGCAAGCAAGGGCGGGCGACCGCAGACACCACGAGTTAATATAAAGGATTTAATAAGAAAAACCCGTAAAAAACCAAGTTTTTGACTATAAATCCTTTATGTACGAGACGTAATTAAAAGAATGTTCATTATAATACGCAGCGCCAGACCATCCAGAAATACAAAATTGCAGTTGTGTCGTAAAACATGTTTAATATAATGCGCACCGATCAGGAATATGTTTATAAAAAGAGCTGTCAATAAAATACGCACCTTATTGCGCGACAGAAAGGTTGTTCAATATAATACGCACCGCGACGCTCTATCTCAAAAAATAGCATGATACATAGTAATAAATAAAATAATCTAAAAAATCAATAATTTAATTACGGTACATGCGATCGATCTGAAATTTTGATACATTGTTTTTATCATCGGTACGAAACTGCCTGCAAAATTTCAGCTCGCTATCTTGCGAGCAAGTGGGTTAAAAATCGATCTAAAGTTTTGGCGACAAGCAAGCAAGGTCGGCCGCAGACACCACGAGTTAATATAAAGGATTTAAATAAAGGATTTAAAAATAAAAAAACCCGTAAAAAACCAAGTTTTTCACTATAAATCCTTTATGTATGAGACGTAACTAGAATAATGTTCATTATAATACGCAGCGCAAGACCATCCAAAAATACAAAATTGTGGTTGTGTCGTAAAACATGTTTAATATAATGCGAAATACAAAATACACAAACAAATTGTGCAATGAAAACAATAAATTTGAGCTTTATTTTTAGACTGTTGTTTGTTTTTGTTTTTCCTTTCTTTTTATTTAACATAAATATTTTAAAATAAAATATGTTGTAAGAATATTATTATTACTTATGTAAGTATTGTAAGAATGTATTTTATGTTGTACTGATGAAGGCATTAGCCGAAACGTTTACTGTCGTATCAGTCTAAAAATAAAGCTCAAATTTATTGTTTTCATTGCACAATTTGTTTGTGTATTTTGTATTTTATTTAAAAGCTTTATTGCAGTCCCATTCTATATGTTGTATTAATATAATGCGCACCGATCAGGAATATGTTTATAAAAAGTGTTGTCAATAAAATACGCACCTTATTGCGCGACAGAAAGGTTGTTCAATATAATGCGCAACCCTTACACTCTATCTAAAAAAATAACATGATACATAGGAATAAATAAAATAATCTAAAAAATCAATAATTCAATTACGGTACGAGCGATCGATCTGAAATTTCGATACATTGTTTTTATTATCGGTACAAAACTGTCTGCAAAATTTCAGCTCGCTAGCTTATGAGCAAGTGGGTTAAAAATCGATCAAAAGTTTTGGCGACAAGCAAGCAAGGGCGGGCGACCGCAGACACCACGAGTTAATATAAAGGATTTAATAAGAAAAACCCGTAAAAAACCAAGTTTTTGACTATAAATCCTTTATGTACGAGACGTAATTAAAAGAATGTTCATTATAATACGCAGCGCCAGACCATCCAGAAATACAAAATTGCAGTTGTGTCGTAAAACATGTTTAATATAATGCGCACCGATCAGGAATATGTTTATAAAAAGAGCTGTCAATAAAATACGCACCTTATTGCGCGACAGAAAGGTTGTTCAATATAATACGCACCGCGACGCTCTATCTCAAAAAATAGCATGATACATAGTAATAAATAAAATAATCTAAAAAATCAATAATTTAATTACGGTACATGCGATCGATCTGAAATTTTGATACATTGTTTTTATCATCGGTACGAAACTGCCTGCAAAATTTCAGCTCGCTATCTTGCGAGCAAGTGGGTTAAAAATCGATCAAAAGTTTTGGCGACAAGCAAGCAAGGTCGGCCGCAGACACCACGAGTTAATATAAAGGATTTAATAAAAACAACCCGTAAAAAACCAAGTTTTTGACTATAAATCCTTTATGTACGAGAAGTAATTAAAAGAATGTTCATTATAATACGCAGCGCCAGACCATCCAGAAATACAAAATTGCAGTTGTGTCGTAAAACATGTTTAATATAATGCGCACCGATCAGGAATATGTTTATAAAAAGAGCTGTCAATAAAATACGCACATTATTGCGCGACAGAAAGGTTGTTCAATATAATACGCACCGCGACGCTCTATCTCAAAAAATAGCATGATACATAGGAATAAATAAAATAATCTAAAAAATCAATAATTTAATTACGGTACATGCGATCGATCTGAAATTTTGATACATTGTTTTTATCATCGGTACAAAACTGCCTGCAAAATTTCAGCTCGCTATCTTGCGAGCAAGTGGGTTAAAAATCGATCAAAAGTTTTGGCGACAAGGTCGGTCGGTCGGTCGGTCGGTCGGTCGGCCGCAGACACCACGAGTTAATATAAAGGATTTAATAAGAAAAACCCGTAAAAAACCAAGTTTTTGACTATAAATCCTTTATGTACGAGAAGTAACTAAAAGAATGTTCATTATAATACGCAGCGCCAGACCATCCAGAAATACAAAATTGCAGTTGTGTCGTAAAACATGTTTAATATAATGCGCACCGATCAGGAATATGTTTATAAAAAGAGCTGTCAATAAAATACGCACCTTATTGCGCGACAGAAAGGTTGTTCAATATAATACGCACCGCGACGCTCTATCTCAAAAAATAGCATGATACATAGGAATAAATAAAATAATCTAAAAAATCAATAATTTAATTACGGTACATGCGATCGATCAGAAATTTTGATACATTGTTTTTATCATTGGTACGAAACTGCCTGCAAAATTTCAGCTCGCTATCTTGCGAGCAAGTGGGTTAAAAATCGATCAAAAGTTTTGGCGACAACGTCGGTCGGTCGGTCGGTCGGTCGGTCGGTCGGCCGCAGACACCACGAGTTAATATAAAGGATTTAAAAATAGATTGAATTTGACGAAAATGTCTCTTAAATACTTTTAGCGCTCGGGTTTTGAATTTAGGTGCTTAATTGATTTTTTTAGTGGATCAAATGATCAATATCTGATAATCCACCACTAATTCAACCAAAGCCAGTTTATAAAAAGAAATTAAGAGCAAACAATATAGGCCTACTTTTTAGTCTTTTAAATTTGCCTTTTTTCTAAATCAGTGTAAAAAGTTAAGCCACTCTTTGTGTTTACATTCAAATTTGGATCTAAGAGTTGTGTGCACATAACCACCTGCATTGGTCTTACATGTTTGAAAGGATTGTGAATATTATGTAAACAGTTAGGGTTATAGGAGAGAAATTTCCCACGAACAAGTTTAACTAATTTTTATGGCTTTTGGCAGAAAGAGAGAGAGATAGAGAGAGAGTTAGAGAGAGTGAGAGAGAGAGAAGAGAGAGAGAGAGAGAGAGAGAGAGAGAGAGAGAGAGAGAGAGAGAGAGAGAGAGAGAGAGAGAGAGAGAGAGATGCAAGTTCCATTGATGATGAAAATCGGGGCTTTTCAATATTGAAATTCAAACCAAGCCCTTCACTTTTTGGTCGATATTTTACGAAAAGAAAATGAATCCAATCCCGTAATACAGAAAAATTATGAGCAAGGAACCAATGGACTATTTAATAACAAGTAACAGACTTATATTTAGCTGCTAGCAATCATTTTATTTAAAGAGACGCTGGCTGGATAGGGCCCCAGTTTGAATTGCAGCCAGGGGCCCCGTGCAGTCTTAATCCGCCCCTGGTGTCAGAAACCACCATTCGGAGCTTGGTGATTGGTGGACTCTGGGAACAACACCCTCCATTCACGTGGCCATCGGTACGCCAGGCTATGTATGGGTGTGTCTATATATGGGTGTGTCTATGTATGGGTGTGTCTATATATATATATATATGGGTGTGTCTATATATGGGTGTGTCTATATATGGGTGTGTCTAATATATATATATATATGGGTGTGTCTATATATGGGTGTGTCTATATATGGGTGTGTCTATATATTGGTGAGTCTATATATGGGTGTGTCTATATATGGGTGTGTCTATATATGGATATGTCTATATATGGATGTGTCTATATATGGGTGTGTCTATATATGGATGTGTCTATATATGGGTGTCTATAAATGGGTGTATCTATATATGCAGGTGTGTCTATTTATGGGTGTGTCTATATATGGATGCGTCTATATATGGGTGTGTCTATATATGGTGTCTATATATGGGTTTGTATATAAATGGGTGTATCTTTATATGCTGTCGTGTCTATATATGCTTACCCTTTTACATGACCGTATTTGGACACAGATGGAACAGCACAAAGTCATTTACATAAAGTGCTATCTGTGATTCCATGTCTATTTCCCAAATTTACCAGATGAGAAAATTAAACATATAACGCAGTGAGTATCTGTTGGCTAAAAGCTTTATTATTGACAAATTCTGGATTAACTGAGGGGTCTTAGTATTGTTTATACTTGAAATGTTTTGACGCTTGATAAAACGAGCGTCTGAAACGTCACTTTTTAAAATCAGAGTTTATAGAATGTCATGGTTTAAGAACATACTTGAATGAATACAATTAGCCACGCCCCTGATTCCAGCAGATTTATGGCAGTTGAGAATTGACATGTGATGTTTGTTGGCATTTTTTAACGGTTTCAGTTATTGTCAAATTGATCGACAAACTTTCTTTATGGACTGAATTTCAGAATGTTTAATAAACTAAATAAACGTGTTTTTTGGAATAAGAAATTTTAACTCTTTTGTAGCGACGGGAAAAAAAACAATACAATAAAGAATTGGCTAGAGCAGTGGTCGGGAAACAATGGCTCGCGAGCCAGATATGGCTCTTTTGATGGCTGCATCTGGCTCGCAGTCAAATGCTCGTTTATTAAAAAAAATATTTCTTCAGATTCCTTTGCTCTACATTTTAATTGCATATGAAAACATTTTTAAAAAAATCTAAATCAGCTGAATGTGAAAATGCAAGTAGTTTAAAATACAATCTTATCCCTGCAACAAGCAGTGTTTGCATTTGAAAACAAGTAAGAGCTGTTCATCGCCGACATTGAAACAGGTCGTTTACTAAACTTTGAAAAACTGAGAAAGTTCAAACATACGTGCACATCAAGTGACCCTGCTCAACATCTTAGTATTCAGCAACTTCAACTAGTAGGCTTCACGTATAAACTCCTGCAGTCATTTAAAGCGCGCTTTGGAGAATTTCCCGAGCATACCCATCTTGTTAAGTTCCCCACCCATCCACACGAGTGTGCAGTGGACAGCACTGACCTGAGTTGCATCCCAGTGTCTCCTTTAGAGGTTTTGAGCTCCAAGCTGCTTACCTGAAGGCCTCAGACATGGGTGAATAAGTTCGAATCACTGAATGAAGATTTGGAAAGACTTGCACGAAATCAAGCAGATTTGGCGAGCCAACACAAGTGGGCAGAAATGAAAAAAACTTCAAAATGCAGACCAGCTGATTGTCAAAACTTGGAACGTGCTTCCCATCACATACCACACACTGCTGCGTGTGAGTATTGCTGTACTGACAATGTTGGGCTCTACATAAGCATGGGAGCAGTCTATCTCATATCTAAAAAAAACATTAAGACCAACCAGCGATCACATTTAACGGATGGAAGTCTCAACACCTGCATGTTGCTTAAACTCACCACGTATATAAAAGCCATCAGTGGCATCAGCAAAGCCATACAGCACCATAAGTAGGATTAATTGTATAATTGATAACCTACCCAGTGGCAGCAGCACAACAATGTTATTGAAAAGAATTCAGAGACATTATTATTGTACTTTTAGTGTTGAAATTACACAAAACCCACACATTTGAATGTTTAGTTTTAAACATAATGTATGGTTCTCTCTCACAGAATTACTTTTCAAAATATGTGGTGTTTATGGCTCTCTCTGACAAAAAGTTCCCCGACCCCTGGGCTAGAGGGTCGTAATTTAAAATGCCAGTTTTTATTTTTTTCACTAAAGCAACTTATTCTATTCAGTTTTTTAAAATTGGGTAAAACATCTATAGTTATGATTTTAAAAAAATTACCCCAGTAGAAAAGTTTACACTTCTTCAGTCACGATCACTGAGAAATGATGGAGGAAATATATGACAAGTGCTTCAAAATACATGTTAAAAGTTTAACCCTCTAAAACCCAGACCATGTTCTAGTGCTTGGAAAATTATTTCCTTTGGTATACATGCATACTTTGGGTATAGAAATTGATATCCATGCTCGATTTTTTTTTATGTGACCTTGACCTACTTTTGCAATTTGTTCCACGGGTGACCCACTGGGCTTTAATGGTATAAATTTCACTCAATAATTCACCTTTAAAAAAAACAACAACAAATGTAATAAAAAAAATTGTATTCAGATTATAATACACAATTTCAGGTAAATAAACCTCAAATAGCTTCTCTGTTAAGTGAAACAAAGATACAAATTGCATTTTTATAATAAGTTATTTGTTTTTAGGTTGCACATTTTGCATCGTTGAAGCTCATCGCGGTGATAAGAAATTGATATTTAGAGTAACCATCTATCTCTAATTCTGGCAAAGTTGTTGTTGGAGGTTCTTTTTCTTTACTGGGCCAATCTGTAGGGGATACAACAGATATTCTCTCACATTTTATGTCCTTTTAGGCATTTATATGATTAAGAAATGATGCTTGAAAGGCTTGTTACTCATAGGTCTTTATTCTTCTTTCCTCGGGTAGACTTGGAGGATGTAGAGATGAGTGGTTCAATGTTATATAAAACAATAACATTCTTATCATAAATGTTTTTGTTTTCCTCAAACATTATTAGGGTTGTAGTCTTCATGTTATCATGCGTTGAAATGTCATTATTCTCCTAATCACTTTCATCTGAATTTATAGCTTCAAAATAAGATTTATCTCATGTCTTGTATAGTAAACTTCTGATGAAAAAGGCTTTCTGAAAAATAGAAAAATAATTTTGTTTGTATTATAAAGTATAACTCATGTTTAGGTTTAGTAACTAAGTTAGTTACAGTTACTGTTTAGTCCTAAAATTCCCCTTTTGTTGTTATTACTATTACTATTGTACTAACATTATTTTTTACATAAGGAATATTACTAATGTAACAGATTATTTATAATAATAATGCATAAAAACAATATCTTCAGATTAAAATGATAACACTAAATAATAATATAACTAAACATATTAGTAAGACACTATAACATTATTTATAGTGCAACAAATAAAGTCTTAGCAACAAACGGTAACCAGGGGCAACCACTACAAAAATTCATACCATGAACGCCCAGTGGGTCGCCCGTGACCCAATGGTTTTATAAAGCAAAGCATTACAAAATTATTAAAAATTTAATATTTATGTGCATTCATAAGTGTTTGAAACATATTTAAATGTCATTTAAAACAATAAATTAATTTAAAACTTACCTCCTGATAAAGAGCTGATTCATAAAATATAGGTGGTCGTCTCTCAGTACAAAGAGCCTTGGGGGTAGCCATTAGCAAAAGGGAATTCACTAAAGAATAACTATGTTAAGATGAAATTTTTAACTCCCTTTTGTTCCACAGAAGGAACACAGGGCTTTAGTGGTAATCATACCATAAGAAAATGCCTTTAAGTAAATTTTTAGATTTTTTTAGTATGGTGGGTCACATATGACCCACTGGGCCTTAGAGGGTT